>JAOBRB020317028.1:0-10938 GCA_027575285.2 Zoanthus pulchellus | reverse complement strand
TATCAACCTGAACACTATAGAACCTGATGAGACAACCTTGTAATAGCATTAGCGCTGATAGTATCAACCTGAACACTATAGGAAATGATGAGAGAACCTTGTAATAGCATTAGTATTGATAGTATCAACCTGAACACTATAGAACCTGATGAGACAACCTTGTAATAGCATTAGCGCTGATAGTATCAACCTGAACACTATAGGAAATGATGAGAGAACCTTGTAATAGCATTAGTATTGATAGTATCAACCTGAACACTATAGAAGCTGATGAGAGAACCTTGTTATAGCATTAACGCCGATAGTATATCAACCTGAACACTAGAACCTAAACTTTTTGTTTAAAAAAAAACAACGTAAATGCACGCATTATCCAAGTTACTTTATATTGATTTTCGTTTCCCAGTTTAGCACAGAAATTGACAGTGCAACTAATCTGGTACATTTACCTCAGCTATTTGATCTGGACGAATATGGACAAAGACGGCTGGAGAAGGTAACGGAAAATAAAACCAGGCTTATATACATCTGCTCTTTTCATTGAGTTTTAATATATGAACTCTTATATTAACTTTTTTAGTTAGTACGTTGTTTTTGTATGGTATATGATTTTATTCGTGAGCCACAGTAAATGAAAATTATTTCCTATACACAAAGTCAAAGTTCAGATGTTTAGTTTGTGAAAAATGTTATCATCCTAAAGTATTTTGACTATTTTTAGTTAAGGAAGTTGCATTTATGAATTAAAGACGTGCATACTGTACATTTACCTCAAGTTTTAACAAAATTATCCAGATTGCCAGATGCAAATCTTATTTAAAAAATGTAGATCATTGCTCTAAATAATAAGTTGTCTAAAAATTTATTATTTATTTTTATTGCAAAGCGACTGGAAGAACTGTTGGACCAGTTGTGCGAAATTGTTGAAAAACACAATGATAGTAACGTATGTATTTTCTCGCATTCCTGTTTTACAGTACAGTTAGCTTATTCAAAAGAAGTAAAAATTGAAACTTAATATTGAACTTAACTGATGTACTTAGTTACTTAGAATATTCAAACATCTTAAATGTTTTCTTATTGCGGATTTTGATCTGTATTCAGGAAGAATGACCCAACTTGTAGAATATTCCTATCTATCAATTTGTACAATTGTAATATTCATTGGTAGCTGACGTACATGATATTTGTAGTTGTATTTGGCTGCTTGCTCTTAAATATAAAAAAAAAAAAAAGGATCCCCGGCCAAAGACCATCCTTCTGTAACCATCGAGTATCGGTATTTATCGCTTACCTTTCTCGCTTTTGCCTCTTTGGACTTTCCCCTTAAACAAAGGTCTGTAGAAAACCACAGTTACAATTATTGTTTCTTATACTTTATAAAGTTATATTCTTCATATACGTTTTGAAATGCAAAATTAGTTGGTATTTTTATGATGCTTGAAATTTTAATCTAAATTTAAGTTCCAGCTTAAAAGCGTGATATAATCTTTAAATAAAGACTTGAAATGCTTCTAATCCCTATTGTTTTTTGCATAAACAAGTACAATTACTTTCAAAGTAATCATGCGAAAAAAAAGTCAAATCTGGTTGAATTCTTAATTTTTTATGGCCTGCTAAAAGTCCAAAATTGCTTACTGAAGTCAATGATTTTTCCTCTTTTGAAAAAGTATGGGTCCACCGGCTTTTATGACGACTACCCGAGAAGGAAACGTGTTTTGTCGCTAGAGGTTTATCTTTTTTTTGTTTCTCCTCTTTGTGGCAGTGTTTTGATCAGGTATTTTATCTATTGATAAATTTTTAATCGGAGGCCACATTTCTGCAAGCAAACTATTAAATTCTCTTGAACTGTTGACAGCTGTCACACTTCCTAATATTTGTACAGTGTCAACTGTGCATGGTTTGTGCAAACATTGAAAACGAACAAAAAGCACACCAGAAATCAAAAATTAACGATCGTAATCAATAGGCTGTGGTATCTGTATGGCATCAAATGCGCTTTTAGAAAATATTCTGAGGACTTTCTTCGTTTTATGTCGATCCCCATACAGAAATGCAGTAAACAAGGGACGAATAAACTAAGCTATAATATACCGTGCACAATGAGGAGATTAGATAGATAGTTTTAGATAGTTTTCTGTTTAGTTTTATAAATAGTTTTAGAGATTTTCCTAGCAATATTGGTGATGTGTGATATCCAAGACAGGGCTTCATCTATAATCACACCCAAAAACATAGTTTCTTTTATTCTTTCTATTGTTGTTTGCTCAATGCGGCGTGATGAAATGGTCTCATGAAACTGTACAAACTTCTCTCTGTTATTAAAATAATCCGAAAACCAGTCATGCGCAATGCCACGAATACCATAATGTTGCAGTTTAATTTTTTAATTCTCTCTTTGAGAATTAACGGGTGAAGATAGTTTCCAGAAAGAAAAGAACGGTAAGATTTTGAAGAAGGCAGAATCTTTTTTGCTAAATTTGGTCCTATTGATGTAAAATTATCTCAAAAACGTTCGGCTATTAATTTAGGATCGTCAAGTGTTTGATTTTTGAAATGAAAAGTGTGGGTAACTTTTGCTTAAAATGCAACTTGTTTAGAACTTTGTTTTGCAAATTTAAAGTAATTTTTACGTTAGATTTAGCTTCTTAAATTTCCTTTCATAATAAAGTCGTTTGGCTATTCTAAGTGAATGGTTCAACTTGTTTTAAAAACACTTGTACTGATGTTCATTTCGAGGACTAGGATTATTAAGAAAACGTTTGTATAACGTGTTCTTTCTTTTGATAGATTTTAGAAGAGCTCTCGTAATGCAGGGTTTATATGGCGTATATCTCTTTGCTTGCACCTTTTTTAACGGAAAGCAGTAGTTATAAAGAGAAGAATATTTTTTAATAAAGCTACCATAGGCCAAAGAGGGATTGCTATAACCCGGTAATTAAGACCAATTGACACTTTCAATCTCAGCTTTAAATTTTTCTAAGTTGTTTTCAGTTTTTTGGCGGTAGGTAAAACATTTGGATGTAAAAACCTTTTACAAGAGCAAAAATAGGAAGATGGTCAGATATGTCGTTAAGAAAAAGACCGCTCAAGGATTGATGAGAAAAATCATTTGTAAAGATATTGTCTATCAGTGAAGCTTTATGTGCGGTAATTCTAGTTGGACGGGAAATTAGAGGAAAAAACAATCTCGAATTGAGCAATTCTAAAAATTCACTTGTTATTTCATGGAATGAATCGTTCATTAAATTAATATTCCAGTCTTTGCTCTTTGGTTTTTCCTTTATGATTAATCGATCAAGGACAAATTAGGCTATCTTCCCATCTTCTTTTGCTGTTTTAAGTTTGGGAATTAGTGGCTGTCGTTTCTCAAGAGTCGCTGTTGCAAGGTCCTCGCTAATATGTAACCCGTATGGTTTCTTTCTTCGTGCTTTACGAAGCACTTGTTCTTTTTGCTTCCAGCTCTTCTATTTACAAATAATAGTACGAGGAGTACGTTGATTGCAGGTTTTCCAGGTTTTGGTTTTCTTTCAACTCTATGAACCCGCTCAATGTCTAGATCAATTCTGAGGTTCAATTTTACCGCCACCTTCACTTTGCTTTCTGCTTCTTCCCAAGTTTCCTTGTGAGACTCCGGAATACCGTTTACTCGACTGTTGTTTCTACGACTTTGGTTCTCCTGATATTCTAGAGATAATGATTTTAAAGAGAGATCTTTATCTAGTTTCTTGACGTCAGTAGGAACTTGTGCGAGTGATGCTCGAACCGGTTGAAGATCAGCTAGATCTTTCTGAGTGAATTCCAGACTTGTTTTTATAGATTTGACTGTTTTGACAACTCCTTCCACACGTTCTAAGAGGTATTTGACGGCATCATTTTTCTCTTCGATGTTAGAAACAATGGTAGCTGATTCCATTTCCTCTTCAAGTTCAAAGAACCTCAAATCTGCTTTTTTCTTAGGATTTTTTTTGCCTTTTTCCCTATTATCAAAACTATAAATTACGAGCAGAATATTATATAAAGAAAAAAGACAAAGGAATAAACAAAAAGAATTTACAATAAAAAAAACTGTGGATGGTTTGTTAGAGCAGTTGAAAACACGTCCGTCCGCCATGACCGCCTATCGCTGTAACTGTCATGCAGCATCTCGAACTGGACTTAGGCGGGCAATAAAAAACTTGAGTGTTCATCCAAATTCAAGACACATTTTGCAGAATTACTATAAACAGCATTGTATGTGTATTTTAAATATTGAAATTTCATTTTAACCTTTACCTAACTATCTTCACATGAAAAGGATTATTAACGGTTTTAATTTTTAGTTGTTGGAAGAGTGTGCAAAGACATTTGAAACACTGACAAATAGTGACTATCCTTTGAGCAATGCTGCCGTAAGTATGACCTAATGCTATTACTGAGTTTGCATCAATCATTGCACGGTCTGGTTCACATTTAGTTGCCTTGATCATACATTACTGTATATTTAGCTTGAGACTGTAATATTTTCAGAATCCTATTCTAAACTGTACTTTTGTAGTGTATTTAGTGGTTAATCTTTTGAAAGGAAAACAGAGATGCCTTATATTAATTGTGGCCTTCATCGTAATTTCTAAATCTTTAATACCAAACTGTGTTCAAAATGTAGTTCACTTTGTTTCAATAGCACTTGTTAACTATTGCAAGAGCCATAGCGAGAGCTTACTTACTTACATAAAGAAAATATATTCGATTCTTTAACACCACAGAGAAAACCTTATTGTTACAGAATTGTAGCTTTAACATCGCCATGCAATGTGTATTTTATATTGCAGAAGGTGTCGTTGCAGAAGTTGATAGACACAGTTGTGGAACATTTGAAAAAAGATTTGAAAAGGAATGCCACTACGGTGAGAAAACAGCTCTATTAAATTGGTCAAGTTTTTGCATTATAAATGTATCGCTGATATTTTCTCTTTTTCAGGATGATATCAGTGAAGAAGAAAGCTTTTCATTGTTGGCTAACTTGCAAAGAGTTTCGGCGTTTAACAAGTATGTTAATGTTTTATGAGCCCAATTGCATGGAGGGATCTCGACCAATTCTGAGGTCTCGGCCATCAGGATTTATTTTTTTCTTTGATTATATGCAAAATCTCAGCCCGGGTCTTAATTTAAACACAGCAATTTCTAATTTACGTTGTCTACATTACATGCAGCGCAACAGTCGTTTCAGCAGGAAGTCAGTTTGGGGTTCGTATAAGGGAACCTACATATCTGGCAAAGAAAATTTGGTGAAGTTTTAAGCTCCCTGAACGAGCTGATGTTTCAGCCTGGACGAAAACATTCAATGTAATTGGGATCTAAGTTGTTACCATCATTACAGTTTTATACTGGTTCAGTTCAATTACAACATGAAGTAGTGTGAAATTTTTAGATCAACAATGTGAATCCTAGTACTGTAAAGGCTGAAGCACAGCCAATCATTGCATGCTGATGCTAACTTTAAAACTAGTCGAAATAGATTCCAAATCATACGTGGACCCCCTAATTTTCCTTTTTTAATAAAGTTTATTTTGTATTTTTGTACAAAACAGATAGCAAATCAAACGTCTACAAGATATATGGTGGCTCAATTCAGAATTGGACCCCATTTCATGATGCTTGCTTAGACTAAAACTTTTAAGTTGTAAAACCTAATTGTTTATTCAAGGTATTCACAAAATTATGCAAAGAAAATTCAAATTATGCCACATCGGCACATTACACTAAATTTGAGATTTGAAAGGGCGTGCACCATATGCAAATATCGCATAAGTTTAAAATCTAGTTTGTTAAGTCTATAAGCGATAAGATTGTGCCCGTGTCGTAGGCATTTCTCACTGAACCTGTGCAAATTTCCATCAAAATGTCTTGTTTTTACAGCAAGTATAATAATGTGGAGTATCCTCATATAAAAATGTTTCCAAAATGATAGAGGATGTCACACCCATCCCTTTCAAAAAATCTCTAATCCGCCCACAGCTGCTCATTATTTTGTTGAATCAGATACAAATGCAATAATAGTGTACATGGCCCCCATGAAAGTCGTAATGACTTATTACACCAAGAACTCCATTAGTGGGAATTGATTGAACATGATGTGACTGCGTGCTGTGACTAGAAGAGCTTGCGTTATCCACTTTTAAATGCTTTTGTCAGTCACTTGACTTCCTCTTCAGCTAGCGTTTTTTAACTACACAATCGGCAAGGACACACTTGATTTCCAGTCTGATCGCTTGTTTAAGTTTATGCCCGTGCAATTGCATGGAGGACATGTTTATAACCAAATTAGTTCGCTAAGTTGCTCTTTATTATACAGATATTTTAGACCAAGTTTAAAACGAAGCTTGTAAACTTTCAGGTGTCACAACTTAGAAAAGTGGAACATTTATGATAACCTTAACCCGATTATCGTCCGTGGCTGCCAAGAAAAAACAATTGAAAAAGTGGTGAGTTCTCTAAAGATACGGAAATGTAAAACTTTTATTCTGTATAAAGGTCGAGATTTTTGTGTTGTTTTAAACTATTGATCTAATCGTAGGTAAAGATCATATTTTATTGGTATTTTGAATGATGTTAGTATCCAATATATCGAAGTCATGTTAACTCCATTATCAAAGTCTTGATTTCATTATTTTTCTTTTATATGTACTGCCATAGCATTTTGAACATAGTGGTTTTCTTTTGTGCGAAAAACCGAAAGCCTGGCGAACGCTCAAGCTATTAACAGGCTGCACATGGTTCCTTGAAAACGTGGAAAGGGAAGGGAAAGGAAATGGTGCCAAAGTCAAAGCTACAAATCAACATCAAAGCAGAAATTGCAAGAGGCTGCTTGTGTTGTGACAAGCTGTCCAGCTATCTGACTCTCACTAAACCAACTCAAAAACATTTTGTCGAGTTGGTTTGCTCTTTGAAACTGTAGGAAATGCATTGTATTTGCTTTGCTTAGTAATCATTTTTTGAAATCTAAAAGGTTCCTGATTTTTGTTAATTGTTTCTTAAAAGTCCTGGAAATTTCTTTGACTAAACGCGTACACACCCTCTATCAATTGATCAATTTAGTATCACTAATTATTTAGTGTCATTTTTGACAGTTGGTTTAGGGAAATTGCTCTTGTTTCGTTACTAGCAAGTTGAGTATGTTAATTGTCAATGTTTGACACGGGTTTGCCAGAGAAAGAAGGGGTTCTGCTTTCTTTCCACAACGGAAACGTTTCAAGTACTCAACCGCAAAGAGAAAATTGCCACGTGACATTGTGGTATTGAAAGCTATTTAATTATGTTTATGTGTTTTGTTCATTATTGGTATGTTTTTGTCTTTGTCTGTATTAGCGAATGACTCTAGCAATTACGTCAGTCCATATGGTGTTGTTGTGGAACTTGAAAGAACTTGATGAGCAAAGCAACCCTAGTAAGGTAAAGTATCAGTTATGCAGTGAAGTTTATTCGTGTGCATTCTAAACTGCTCACATAAACAATGACTCACTTTGCTGATTATAATCAGTTCATACATATTAGGCGTATATCATATTATTTACTAATTCTTTCTATTAGCATGACATCACAATCCATGAATACATGGTTTTAGATTCAAAGCTTCCAATATTTGTACAATATGTCCTGATTTCAAAAATACAACTGTATTATAGTATGCTTACTAATCCTGTTCTGTTTTGGATAAATATAACAAGAGTTGTTGTCGCTTCCATTGCAGGCTAAAATGTCAAAATTGAAAAAGCGTGTGTCTGAGTTTGTCCAGCATTGCCATGAGCTACTTTTGATAAGTGATGATGTTCAAGTGCAAAGAGAGGTACAATTTTCAAGAGTACCTTCTTTTGAATTTGGAAGGATGGATCTATTGTCACATTTTTGACAATTAATAATAATAATTGCAATATATATGTAGCGCTTATCCTGAAGCTCTAAGCGCTTTACAAATAAATACAGGTTTTAACAGTTTGACGGTCTTAAAAAGTCTGCTGAGCTGCTCACACATTATGGCGCAAATTGGCAGCTGATAAGAAGTGCCCTCAGTTAAAGAGACAGACCGCAAGACTGGGATCTTTGGGAGAAGTGCATTCTTTTAAGTCCCTCAACAGAGAGAACGAGAGTTTGTGCCTACGGTTTAACGTCCTTATCCAAGAAGACACGAAAGTCTAACCATTTGTGAATGTAAGACCCTAACTATTGGTCTGGCCGGGAATCAAACCCAAAACTTACCACACAGTAGACTGGCGCATTACCAAATGAGCTACGTTACAAACATCATCATCATCATAGTTTATATATCGCATTTTTACATATGAATATGATTAAATGTGCATCACAAACAACAACAATTGAGGGTCTTGATAGTCCGCAACAGCGACTCACATATTTAAATAACTGTGTAGATGTCCTCACTAATGAAGACAGACCACAACACCAGGAACACTACCCTGGTTGTTACAACAAATGTGTGTATTGTTTAAGTCCTTCGTAATAGTATCTAAAAACGCGAAAGGTGTAGCTTGCTTAGATATCTAACATTTCTCCAAAATAGTTTTTTACTGGGCTACCTGTGACAAGCGCAGTGTTAAAATCGGTTTGTCGACCAGACAAAATGTGTATCCCACAATTCCTTTCAGTGCCAGTTGTGTTGTAAGGAGAAGAGGGACCTGGAACAAAAGCTAGCCCAGTGAACGCCTCTAGAGTGTCTTATTTCCTTAAAATCATCGCTCAGCAATATTTGATTAGGTATTCTAATCTAACTCCTATAATAGGGATATAAATTTGTTTTAAGTGGCCGTCGGGTTATTACCAAGACGTCTCCAAATATAATGAGAATGATGGATTTTAATATGTGCCCTGTTTTTGAACACCTCTCATACTGAATGTATTTGTTTTGCAGAGTTTCCTGTGTGCTGCGGACATTTTGGTTTTTTTCGCCAAACAGTTAACTCTGTCTGGTAAGCATTGAGCGTACAAGCCTATTATATCATTATGGAATGCAGTTGTAGACCTTGTTTTGCCTTATAGATATCCTGCTTTTCTTTCTTAGTACAGTCTGTTAATTTGTATTAAAAATTGTCACACGTTTGAGATAAAAATATTTTGAAACAGTCAATGTCTCAAAATATTGTTATTTAAAAAAGCATTTTGCTGTTCTCGAATCTCTCGAATCTTTTCTGTAGAACTATTAAGTTTTCTTTCAAAGAAATTTCTGCTATTCTATGATTGGCTTACTTCAAACAAACTTCCGCCCTTAGAAAACAAATTTCGTTATTTTCCATCCTTATCAAAAAAAAGGTTAAGTTCTTATAAATCTAAAAATGTATTATAATATTGTTAGTGTTTTTATCCCCCTTGAATTTAAAGATTATGTAAAATTACTAGGAATTCTCATTGACAGCAATCTCACATAAATTATAAAAATTGACGAGTAAACAGGGTTACACATAATTAAAACTTTAAAAACGTTCTCTGCTAAAAATGTTAAGATGTGAGCTTTTGGCTACCAGACTGTAACCTTGAACGAACTAATTAAATGTAAAGCGATGAAGCTGCAATAAAAAAAAGCTAATGTATGAAAAATGAACTAAATTATTCAAAGAATTTGAGGCAGCTAAAAGTCAGTAAAAATGCTAATAAGTTACAAATACACAGTATGAATTAAAATAATAAAGGAACTCGGGGCAGCTAAAAGCCAATAAAAACCTGAATGCTAATGAGATAAAAGTACCGATTATTGCCAAGGCAACGGTTTTGAGTTATTATCGGCAGATTTTGTTGTTGCGGTATGCCAAGATTCTAAAGTCTTTCCGATGCGTCGTTTTCCTTTATCTATGACACCTGCGATGTTGGTGCCTTTAGCATATTTCTTGATATTACGCAAGTGTTCCTTCTTTCTAGTTCAAAAACAATCTGCCTGTCTCACCTATGTAGTTCCAAGAACAGTCCGATCATAAGATATATTGCATCAAAAATTAGTGAAAATATTGGTATTGTTTGTAGACTAAGTCGCCTCTATCAACTCTACTTTAAATTTATCAGTCACTCATTTTCCCGTATGTATCATATGTTCTTGTTGCCTGGTTCAAGCTGCCAAGTCTCATCATGGAAAAGATATTTTAAAATACCTTATGGCTTATGTTGACGTGGAGAAATTAATTATTATAGTATAATACATATCCCCCTCTTTTCTTTCCTTTTTGGTAACTAAACAGTATTTCTTTATTGATTCGCATTTATATTGCTATCTTTTTAAGTCATTTGTTAGCTGTTGCTATTATTTTGTCTGTAATTATATCGTTATTAATAGCTTCCTCACACTACCTGCTTAGACTAGCTTAGCTATTTGCAGGCAGTGTGTGTTCATAAATGTATATTGTAAAATTGCTATTGAAATTGAACTTGAATAGCCGCCTAGGCAATCCAGAACCGTCTGTCATACAGACCACTTTCTAATTATTAGAAAAAAATTGTCTTGTTAATAAACTTTTTCTTCGAATTTTCAGCACCACATTTGCAGAGTTTAGTCTATGAGGCCGATGAAGCTTTCCAGTGTGCTTCTCGTGACTTTGTGTTGGAGTACGTGTTTAGTAACGTTGAGGAGGAAGAAGTAGCAGATGACGAAGATGGTAAGTTATGTCCTCTCTGTTTAACTATTGTACATTATATTGATCAATTGTAAAGGTGTGCATGTTGGTTCTCTACATTGTATTTTATTCCAAACATTTCAATTGTAGATCTAGGATTGGACCTCTCTGCCAATTATGTAAATTACGATATTATGTTCAGACTTGTAAATCTTTATTACGGACTTATATATCAGCTTCTTGAAAATTAACGATTAAGTAGAATGTTGCGTCGCTATATTTATGTTTAAATACAATAA
This sequence comes from Zoanthus pulchellus, assembly GCA_027575285.2. Lineage (NCBI taxonomy): Eukaryota > Metazoa > Cnidaria > Anthozoa > Zoantharia > Zoanthidae > Zoanthus > Zoanthus pulchellus. Next base: position 47 of record JAOBRB020317028.1, on the reverse strand, counting down.
TAACCTTCTTCCTTCTGTTTTCAAAAACTTTTTTAAATCAGTCGGTG
>JAOBRB020316917.1:0-10940 GCA_027575285.2 Zoanthus pulchellus | reverse complement strand
GTTATGCCCCATGGGGAAATGGATGGGGAGTAGGAAATTAAGCAGAAAGGATTTGACATTTTTCCCTCTGAAAATGTCAAAATCTCTCCGTTGTTAAGACTGCTTGCTCAGGAGCAAAACAAAAGATGGGGTGGGGTGTTTAGAAGACCCTCCCAGTTTTTAAGACAATATATGTAGCTACTTGTGCTTCATGAAAAAAGAAAGAAATGTTCTTAAACATTCTTAGTTTGTTTCAAAAGGCATTTAATGAAACTTAAACAATCTTTTTATTAATAATTTGTTTTCTCTTTATTTTACCATTTTATCTTATTGCTGTGAGCAAAGTGAGTAGCTTCTATTTAGAACACAGTGTAACATTTGGATACCACCAGCAACCAAATGATAAATTAAATGCTGAGAATAAAACAGTATTAATTATCACTGAAGCAAAATAGTATACTAACAGCACTCACTAATTCTATTAAAAATAACTAGTTACTAGTTGGTGGTGCAGACATGGCTGGTGCAGTTGGTAAGATCTCTGCTTTGCAGTCACAAGGTCCCCAGTTCAATGCCGGCAGTCTGCTGAGATTCAATAATTTGTGTGACCTTCCTTTTTTGCCAAAGCCAACTCACCTTTCCATCCTTCCATGGTAGGTAAATGAGTACCAGCGTCTACTGGGAGCTAACCTGTGATGGATTAGGGTCCCCTCCAGGGGGAGTCAAAGACTCTCATCCGATTAACACTACAAAAACCAGAGATAAGCACCGGATCCATGGGCCACGAGTCTCATAAAGGATTTAGCTTAGCTAGTTGGTGGTGCAATAATATGGTACTTAATCATACATACTTTGATGGTATAACTATATGGAATTATGCTGCAAAAAACATACTATATATTTTTATTACAATGTTGCATACAAAGAGAGGGGAATGTAGAGTTAATGTTGATTTATTTGAGAATAAAAAAAACAAAATTGTTAACAAATCAAAGACATCATGCCAGGCATTTGTTGTTCCTTGCATTAAAGTAAAAAATAAAACAATAAAATATTTAACATACTTCTTTGCAGAGATCACAAATAAGAAATGCACCAAGAGTAGCTTCTTCATGGTTATCTTGCACATCAATGTTTACAATATGAACTGGTGAGTATGTTTCCTGTTGTCTGGCCTCAAGATCTAACAAAAGATACACAAAGAATTTTAATACCACTAGTCCATTCCTCTCAGCCAATGTGTTGGAGTCATGCATTTGCTTTAACTCTGTGTGTACCGAGTTACATGCACTCAAATTTTGAAAACATTGAAACTTTATCACTGGGGTTACCACAGGAGGCCCAGTATAAACCACTACTACTATTTAGTACAAGACTCATATTATGCTTACATTATGTGAATATGCAAATGTTTGTGTGTGAAAAATGTTATGTAATAGTAGGTGGACTCAATTTGGTTTATTGACAGTCAATGAATTATCTCATTGTAAATGACTAAAACTTTATAATATCAAAATTTGCATAATAAATAGTAAAAAACATATTTAATAATTCCTTTATTTTTAAAACACAATTTATAACTTAAAAGTAGAAACTCTAACTTATAATATTGCAATTTTATCAGCCTGTACAGTATGAAGCTCAAATAATTTTCATTTTTGCCAACATAAATTTTAAAATAATATAATAATCTAAAAAAACTATTGTACCAATTTAAAATAATCACATAAGATCAATTCTCCTTCCAGAAATCTTCATAACTACATATTACAGGTCTGTAGCTTCTGATCCATTAATTTTATTAACACTTCACCTTTAACAAGCTAATGTGAACCTTTACGGAAAACCAATGCCAATTAAGTGCGATGCAACTTATCATTACCAAAAGAGCTCTTGAACCATGTTGCCTATACCCTAAAATAAACTGGAATTATCCATTGTCGTAATTAATACTTACAAGTAATAACCTGGTCATACACTCTTTCTTCACATGTAATCACAAGATCAAATGTATCATCACACTCCTGGAATCGTTCTGGTCGAGACTTGATACGCCTGTTTCTATCCAACATGTGAAGAATACCATTTTGTGTATATCTGATAAAGCTACAGTCAAGGCACAAATTCACTTAAACATGTATGTGGTCATTTGAAAAATAGTATTTTCATAAGAATTATAACAGCATAAATATAAATTGCAGCTGTGAAAAATGCAGGACGAAGTTCAATTTGACAGGGGTACAGTAACACCATCCATGTCTGTAAAGTAGCAATATTCTTATGCAAACTTTAAAAAGCAGAAAATAAATTTTCTATTTAAAAATAGTTAAGATGATATCAATTTTAAATGATTACATTGATGTGAAACAAAATTTAAAAATCAAAATTGTTTGTAACAAATAGTTACTTGTTAAAACTGCAAAGTTTTAAAAATAATTATACAAAAATGCATGTTGATTTCTTGAGTTCATTCATTACCATATGAGGAAATGAGTTTTTTAGTTTTACAATTCATTATGAAATATTAACCAGTAATTACACCACCCAAGAAGTAAACTTCAAAACCTCTTAAAAAATTCCCATAAACTATTTCCATTAGTACAACTTAACAAGGAAAACAAAACATAAAACATCAGTGAAGGGGAGGGGCAAGGTCAAAACATGAACCAGGTCCACATGTACCACATGTACTTGTGAGTAAAGTTGGACATGTGAAGTAGATTCTTGAGATGAGGTTTATTTTGATTTATCTTTTTCTCTTTATTATTCTTTCATTTTTCTAGGTAAAAAGCAGGGGGTTCATACAAGTGGACTATGAACCCTGTCCATATATGTACCTGTGGTCCACATTTTCTCCTTGCCCAAGGAAGAGGGAGAGCTATTCTTAAAGAGTACAGGAATGCCAGCTGGTTGTTTATTTTTAAAACAAGGGTGGGGAACTAAAAAAGATAATGACAACTGATATATGTATATGTTCAAGAAGACCTGGACGGAGAATTGGCAGTGCCTTTTGAACATCAAGAGGTCCTGGGCAAAGTAAAATCTACCCAATGTCGTGCATGTTGCTTGGCCTCCACAAATGATAACTTTGCAAATGGAGTTCAAAGTCCTGGAAAAGATGAAGCCATGAAAGGCCCTGATCCAATTCAGTGTGACCTGGCAAATGGAATAATTGTCCAACACTGAGTTGTATAATTAACATGTTCAAAGGCAAGGTGACAGAGCACAGCATGGAAAAAGTACTTTGCAGCATCAATGATTTCAGTGGAATGTAATTTGGTTTTTTGCTGGGAAAAGGTACTCACTTTGCTAAGAGAAAGCATCTCTACATAGAGTTTGTTGATTTTGAGAGGCACTGGACCAACTACTAAAAGACTCAAGTGTTAGGCATTGCAGCATTTAAGGGTCTCAGAATTGCTGGTGTCTGTTATACTGGCAATGCATGCTGAGCCTACAAGTAAAGTAGACATCAATAATAGCTTCAGTGACAGCTCCAATGTTGGCATTGGTGTTTACCTGGGTTTGGCATTGAGTCCTTTATTTTTTATTGTCCTTGAGGCCTTATCATAGATTTGGAACAGTTTTCCTTAAGAGATATTGCATGCAGATGATCTTGTGCTTGTATCTGAATTGATAGATGTACTCCTGGAGAGACTGTGTAACTTGAAGGATGGACTAGAGTCAACGAGCAAGACAAAGATAACCCTCTCTGGTCCAAACCTTGTGTCTTCAAGAGATGAAAGAAAGTAAACCTCTTGAATATGCTGGAAAGGGGTGGCAAGAGGTGTAGCAAAATCAATCACAGATTTCAAGAAGTCTGACAAAGAATTTTGAAGCAGTCGATGCCATGGCACAACACACCTGATTATTGGAAGACCCTGTGATAAAGCATTGGTCAATGAGCTGTGACTTTGTTTAGGTAGAAGTAGTAGATACCTTGTGCTATCTTGGAGACACCACATGTGCAGTAGTTAATGGTGAAGCAGCCACCATTACTAGTGTGTTAACTGCCTGGGATAAATTCAGAAAACTCTTGCCCTTAAGGGCAAACTGCACTGGCAATGCCCACCCATGGCATGATATACAACTTTTGTGTGAAAGGTGCCATTAAAGGGGTGACATGGCAAGGCCCGAGAGAACAAGAAGGCAATGCTTCGCTGGATTTGCAGTGCAAAGCTAGTAGTTAATATGCAGGACCTCCTTGCAAGCTATTGCAGACTTTATCATGATTATGCCCCATGGTAGTTATCACACTAAAAAGGATTGCAAGTGAATTCATTGCGAGGGGTAGTGCCTTGTTTCAGGCAAAAATTAGCATATCATTTCATGCTTAAAAATGACTTTGCAAACATAATGTGGAGAGTCTTGATTACAATTTAAATACTAACTAATAATAATAATACTTTATTCGCACTTCAATTTTTATCTTTTACAGGAAAAAAAAATACTATATTTCATTGCTGGTTGGTATGTTTAAATTTTGAAGTTATTATGTGAAGGAAATATAGAAGTATATATGTAAGGAAATGCCTAGGGCCTAAATAAACCTAATTGCTTTCGAGTTAGGTCCCTAGCCAGAACTTGTCTCAAATTGAAAAATATGTAGCTTTAAACAATCAAAGATGAGCAACAAAACAAAAAGCACACATAACACATAGCACATAAGCAAGAAGCACACATATATGGGAAGGTTAGTCATTTATGTCAAGAGGTTCCACTTTGTTTCAGTAATAGGTAACTTTTAGCCTTTTTGTTAAATACATTTTTGTTTACTTTTTTTAGATCAGGGGGCAGTTTTTCCCAGATGTTAGTCACCATCACAGAAAGAGTTTGTTTGCCAATGTTTGTCCTAAAACGAGTTTTTTATATTCTTATAAAATGTTATTACTTGCAAAGTGCCTCAAAAATATACTAACAACAGCTGCTATTTCTTACTGATGTCAGAATAACAAAATGTAGAGATGAAGACAGCATATATTTTTATACTACACTTTATGGACTTCACTACAAAAAAGTGCTGTACCAAAACACTAGTTAGTTATCTAGATTACTCCAAACCTAATATGTTTACTTTAATATTTCATGTCAATATCCAATCATTAATGTTTCTAAGAACGATATTTTCATAAAAACACTTAAAAAAAAGAATTGATCCTTGAAGTTTTTATAACAGGTGATGTGTTAATTATGGGCTTCATCATTTGGGACTAGAACTATTTCATTTATTCTGGATTAAGAATAAAATTTTTAAGTTCCTTTCACATTATTAGGGTGATGAATTATTTGTTTCTAAGGCAAAAGGCAGCCACCAGAATTCAAAGTTGTTAATTCATGTATACCTATCCGAGAATAGGCCCGAAAAAACACACCTTAAATAACACATGCTACTTGAATATTTCCTTGCAATAAAGTATTAGCAGGAGCTTTAACAGAATGTTACTAGAATAACCACATCAGTATGAAAACATCTTCTTTCTGTTACAATTTAAATTTACTAGAAACAATATATTTGTAGTAATAAACCAGCACAGTTGACAGTGGTGTTAAAAGTGCACTAATAGACTGTATTTAAGTTTGGTCACCATTTCTTTGACAATTGGAATTTGTCATTTAAATTGATATGTTTCACTTAGCAACATGTCTCTAAAACATTTTCAAAAGTTCTCTATTAAAAATGGGTACATCACAGCTACATCAATAATTGTAGTGGTGACAAACATGAACAAAAAAAAACACTTTAAAGTTAGTTTATCCTCCAATGAACTCAACCAAAACCAAGAACATTGTGTGAAAAAGGTTAAGACTTAGTAGCAAATAGGCACTGTGATTCTTAAGCAGGTGCCAAAGTAATTGCTTCCAGCTCATTCAGATTAAATTTCTTCCAAATCTCAACAATCCATTCTGATTGCACCTATGAGAATGAACTTTTCCTGGCAGACTCAACTGAGTGGATCTCGAGGCTTTAATGTCTAGTTCCATGCTCCTCAGCAACATTTTAAGGCAGGTCATTCAAGTACTTCTTTGCCTCACTTTGTTAGCAATCTAACACCACCAATAACCAAACTTTACAAAAAAAAGTGGCCAACCCTATTACGATTGACCATCTCGAGCAGTGCAAGGAATTTTGCAAAACAAGCTAAATGGAGTTTTAACTTTACTGCCAACTGTATTGTCAACTCCAGTTGACAAAAAGTTAAAACACTTAGAAACCATCATAACAATAAGTAAAGGAGATAACCAACAGCTGTTGAGAAACTGTCCACCTTTCTAACATACGGTACAATGAATATAAATCAAAACAAGACTTATTCCAAGTCTTCAGGTGAAAATGAATTGGCTGGTTGATTGATCACAAGAGCTGTTGCTTCCAATGAACAAACATTTAATCATATGCTCACAAGAAATAAAAACATCAGTATCTCATATATTTTGTCATCAATTTTCATTGAAAGTTCATACTTTATCATTGAGGATGAGGTTCATCATAAATGTGATGATTGTTTTCCACACCTGTCTATCTTGCACCACTGCCTTCTACACTCTAAATAAACATCCTTGTGCACTTTCATACCATTTTGCTAGGCCTTACAACCAGATGTCACACCTTCAGTCCTTTTCACACATCTAATCTTGGTCTTTACTACATTAATCAAGATAGGTATTTAACACCACTCATCTCAGCCATTACACTGACTGACCTCACATCTTGCTACCCAACTCCTGCAATGTATCCCTGCTTAACAATGCCCATATTTGTGCTCCATAAAGATCTCACACAAGCTTTATTTACCCTTCCTCTAGTCCCATGACATATGTTGTGGTTCACCAGTAAAATGGTATTTGTCCTCTGCTCTCCATGCAACTACTCTCTTTCACTCCTGCTTTGCATTCCAACTTATTTCCTAACAAGCAGTTGTTCTACTTCCTCTATCAAGAGCCCATTTACTACCAAGCTATGATACTTCAATGTCTCTATGTTATTACCACTCACCCCCACTCTATCACATTTTGTTCATACATAAATCAACACAAAGCTTTCTCATGATCATTTATTACATTCAGTTAAATGCACAAAACCTGCTACCATCAGTCTGTTAAGTCCTGTCTGCTCCATCCCTTCTTTTATAATTTTGCTGTTAATTGCAATCATCTGCATAAATCAACTCTCACAATCCCTTCTTTCAACTTGATAGCCTCCTCTTTTACAACAGTTGTGAGCTAAGGGCTGACCCCTGGTGTACTCCTCTAATGCCAGACTTCCAAAGTTCCTACAACCATCTTGATTCCACACACGAAAACATAACTAGCCAAGTCTTTCAGGTGTTTGGTCAAATGCCTTTACCACGTCTAGTGACATTGTAGTTTAATCCTTTAACAAAAGCATTGGTAATTTTCTCGTTCTTTGCGCCATCCAAGCAAGGCCAATTTGATAGTCTCAGTCAAAACTTTTGAAGATTGGTATCAAGCTTGCTCAATTCTCAATGAAGATCAGCTTGAACATAAATGAGAAAGCAATCTCTTTGGCTTACTATCATGTCCATTTGGCACCCGACAAAATGGACATTGCTACCTTATTTTTTTTTTCAAATTTCTGTTTAATATAACCAATAGAGATTCCGAAACAAACTCTGCTCTGAAGGCACCCTTACTTTACCAGTCTGTCTCTTCGTGAAGCTACATAAAATTTCAAACATGAGAACTAAACAAAGACATTTTGCAAAAGTGGGCAAACTTAACTTTTTTGTGGCATGTGGCGAGACAAGTTCCATTTCAAACTGTTACAATTTTCAACCTTACATTATCTTATGTAGCCAAACAAGTTTTTACTTAATTAATTACAATCTTAAGAGAAGGAAAACAATTCTCATCAACTTGGGTATTGATCATTTCTCTGTAAGGAACCTCCAGAACCCTGTTTTTAATGAAAATTCTTTAAACGCTTCACTAAAATGCAGTTTTCAACACGTACTTATAATAGATATTTGAACACACGTAACTCCAACACTGTTGGAAAAAAAAGTAGAAAAAGTCACTCTTTATAAACAGGTGCTAAAAATGTGTACAATTCTACAGTTGGTATTGGCTCCAAGCTCATTTCTTGCTGTTAAATATCATTGCGTCAGCCCATTTCCTTGTGTTTGCAAAAACGCATCGTCACAACCAACTTCAGAAATGCAATCACCATAGCCAGAACTATCTGCCAAAATCAGCACGCTTTTTGCAATCATCAATAGCTCTTTGCACTGTTATGATTCTTTTCTTGAAGCTTCAACTTTTCCTTGCTGCCTCTGATGAACTCACCCATGGCATACTCAAGCTACCAGTCAAGAACTGGTGTAGCAAATTAATTATTCATTTGCTCTGTCAGTTTCAACAGATTGAAAAGTTCCCACCCAATTTTTTTTCCATAAAACAAAAAACCGTTGTCCATGAACACTTATCACTTAACTATTTAATTATTAAGACTGATTTAAAGTGAACACTCAAACTCAATTTTTTCTCAACTCCCATCCCCCCCCCCTTTCAACAACACTATCAGGTTGCATAATACTAATCTTTGCTCTGCTTTTGATAGAGATAAGGAAAGCTTTGACCAAGCATCATAGGGGCTAATTAAACTCTTTTTCATCGACTAGAAAAAAGATCCCTTGTAAATGGGAAGGGTTAGGGTCTTTACTGGGCTCTCTTAACCTCCAAAAGCAACTACATCTATAGGCCGTGGTTACACTTTGTTACTGCTGATCAGGAGTAACAAATAACTCGTTTCAAACAAATGAATACATTTATTGAGTTGAAGCATATTGAATTCACTTTTACAACCAAAAATTTATATTACCTTGAAGCGGCCATGTTCATCGAGCTCGAAAAGATAAACTTTCCTAGGTTGCACTAGAGCACCCGAGTATTTAGACTTAAAGAAACACAACAAAAAATTTAGTCTCTTGTGCTCTAGTTTTTCTGTTACCATCCTTTTTCCGACTTCTTCTTTCCTCCTCCGCCTTCGTGTTTAACACATTCTTCTTTCATGTCCTGCTTCTTGAATGCTGTAAATAAGATTTTAAGTGATCCTCCCAACCAAAATTTCTCAAATTTTACGAAACCCAAAATACACACAAACTCCGAAGACAAAACAACCGCTATTTTGGTGTAGTTTCGTCTCTCGTTACGGCAACGATACAAAACAGGACTTCAAACTATGTGCGTGAATGTGTGCGAGTTGGGAACTTATAAAATTCTTTGGGTATTCCTTCGTTTTTTAAAAAATGATCACTTACCGGGGGTTTTATCACTAAAACTAAATTTGAAAGTTGATCGAGTTTACCGTATTCTGAAGCTGGATCCAAGCGATATGTTTCGAGTCAACGATTCAATAGCTGTCATGTTGGGTCTAAAAAGCAACAACGTCATTAAAATTTCCCCCCTTGTGCATTTTTACTGCTATTTCAATGGCTTTCGAAATGCAATTTGAGGGGAAAATTTGAGGACAGGATACAATTGCGAGTCTTTTCTCAGTAAATCTTTATACATTTCATCATAAGTGGTAGTAAAAGAGTAAATATTAGGTCGATCAGGTCCTGGTCCTGGTAGCTTCACAACCGTTCCCGAGCCAAACGACTTAACGTTGAATTCGCGTTTGCTGTGGACAAAGAAAAGAAAAATAGAACACCTTTGAAACCCAAAATTTTATCGGAGTGTCCGAAAACTGTTGAGGAATTATAAAGATCAACAGTATGGGTAGCAGTGAGTGCTTTGCCATCCATTTTTTGTCAAAAATTTTACCTTAAAAAGTTATGTGCTTCCATACTTCGGTTTTGATTGCTTGAACAAACGACAGCAATTTTCAACTTCTGGCCCATGTTTGCCAAAAAATGTGGCATTTGTGTTAAACAAAAAGTTACTAAAACTAAAAACTACAATTAATAGAATAGTTTCGTTACGTTTGGAAAAGCTGATGACTTGATCTTCGGGAGATAAACTCAGATATTTTACCAAAAATACAACAAACAAGATCCACACCTAAACGACAACGAAGAATACGACAAAGAAATTTACTTTGAACTGGTCAAACCGGTTTTACACTGGTTATATGACGTCAAAATTCTTTTCTGCGTACGTCATGTCATACGGGACTTTTCACACAGACTCGTACCCAGGCTCATTTTTTGGCACGAGGTTGCTTTTTCATAAAGACTGGGACGAAAAAAACAAAAAAATGGCAGACAAAATCAAAGATATCAAGGTATTTCTTTATTTAAGCATTAAAGCTCATCTTTATATGACTTTATCGGCGAAATAGAGCACGTGTGGTGTTGGGAGAGGCACTCTAAATGTTATAAAATCACTCGTCTGCGGCTCGTAACTCTCCAAACATCACGCGTGCTCTATTTTCGCCAAAAAAGTCATAGAAAGTTGTGCTCTAATGCTTTTATTATATAACAAAACAGGCGGCACGCAACTGTCGATAATGACATGATGGTTTATTCTGAGCATTCGTCGTTCTTTAAAAACAAATGCGCTGAATTACATTAACGGCAGTGGCGGGGTATTCTGTAGTTACTCCCAAGCGGTAAAACAAGCAAGCGAAAACCATGACTTTATCGGTGTAATGAAGCATAGATTCGAACCAATCAGAGCGCGTGTACTTATATCGTATGTAGCTATATTATAAATATACATTATTGCACAGAGCTTTCTTGTATGATGTTTTTAAGAGATTAAGATTTTGTTATTTAACCCCAGTGCTCGAACTTAACTTTTAGCTCTGGTCTTCCACTGGACCAGTAGGCTAAGAATTTACTGGTCCCAGAAGCATAGTTACTGGTCACCCTTTACATTTTTTTCCACGTATTTAATTTGTGTCTGTAGGTAAAAACATGTAAATGTCACACTATGATCAAATAAACACAACAATTTACATGTATCTTTTTAGTGATACATAGCAACAATGATAAGTGTATTAC
>JAOBRB020316916.1:0-20595 GCA_027575285.2 Zoanthus pulchellus | reverse complement strand
TGAAAATGTTTATATCCGCAATTTGTGTTCTATTTTTGATTAAACTTCGATGGCCAAAGAAAAAGAGTTTTTATAATCTATAAGGGAATTAATCAAAAGAAACTTTAGCAACAATTCTCCTTGCTCTTTTCTGGAGTGTAACTTTTCTTTTTAAGTTGGAATGATATGTTGATCCCCCAAAAGAAACACAATCAATCAGGTATGGATAAATTAAACTGTAAGTGTAATACAACATACGTAATCGAACTAAAAAATACCATAGTTCTCAGTTAGATTCTTCTCCATGCACTCCATATAGGTGCTATATCTACAAAGAGGCATTGTAGCATCAATTTAAAAAAATTTCTATCAAGTTATATCTCTCGGTTTAGTTTCCATTTATCGAGTTTTCTACTTTATATCTCAAAATGATACTGAAAATTTAAGAAGGGGAGAGGGGACAGCTCCCCCCTGATACCCTTCCTTCCATACCCTAGCAAAGGCTATGTGACTGAACCTTCGCGTGGTAATTTGAAGTTGCTAGACAAAAAATGAAGCTTCCTTAACAGTAAATCAAAACCATAAAGATTCTGATAAAGTAATCTTTTCAGGTGCCTATGAAGTGAAAAATGCTTTTGGTTTTCTGAAAAGCTCCTGATAAGAAAGACAGACGACAGGCAGAATTAATTTCAGAGAGTTAAGATAAACTATAGAGATGCTACGAGTCTGGAAAGATTCAGGTTCTGTGGATATAAGTCAGTAGCAAATGTCACGCGTCATTTTGTTTGCTTCAGTACAGAGAATGTGTGAAAAACTAACTAAAAACCGTACTTTTTTAAGCAAAAAATAGTAAAAAAACAAGATTTCTAAATAAAGATTAAGTGATTTTCTTGTAAAAACTCGAGTTTGAATTCCGTGCTGTAAATCAGAGACGAGATATGAGCAAAGCTTGGTATTTTCTCTCGAATCGCTTTTGAAGTTTAAAAATAAAATTACGTTACAGAAACAAAAAACTTGATACCTTGAATGCAAATAAGCTAGCCAGTCATCAGTTCAAAACATGTAAATTTTGGCGGCTCTATCTCAAAGGCATTTTACTAAGTATTTGAAACTTCTTAATTGGTCTCTTTATAGAAATGCGAAGACATTTTTTTTACTTCATAGGCACTGTTATTGATTTGATACAAAATTTCTCATGCTTCCATATATAGAAGGCAATCGATCCAAGTTATTGATTGGACTGTGTTTTTCTCTTTAGTAACAAATCGCCCTAATGTTAAATTCTTTACGAGCCTAGTGGCCAATATATAGAGCCACCGTTTATCTCCGGTCTCCATAGTGTTCAGCGGATGAGAGTCTCTGACTCCCCCTAGACAGGACACTAATCCATCGCAGGTTAGCTCCCAGCGGACGCTGGTACTCATTTACCTACCCTGGGCGGGATGGAAAGCTGAGTTGGCTTAGGCGGAAAAGAAGGTCACACAAATATTCGAATCTCGGCAAAGTGCCGGGATCAAACTGGGGACCTTGTGGTTGCAAAGCAGAGATCTTCCGAACTTCAGTAACCGATTCTTTTATGATAATAACTTTGACTTTTGATATTCTCCTCTACATCATTTTAGACACATTTAAATACGATGATATTCTATCTTTTTATTTATTTTTTGCTCCAGAAATAAGGGTGGCTTGCCATCCAATCTATCTCCTATAAATCTGCCCCTGTAGTAAACATTGTAGAGTAGAGAATTGCGTTCTCGCAATCTGCCAACAAAATAAATAAAAAAATGCGCAATGGATGCATGGTTGAAGACATAAGCAAGCCCTACTGTGAAGAAAACATCGGTTCGCTACAGCTTAACTCACCTGCGGCTCGCTTTTCGCTCAGCACTTTTTTCGTGAACTTAAATTTCACGCGTGTTTCTATATAACTGAGCAGAGCGCGCGGATTCATTTCTTGTTTCTATAATATACGTTTATTTTATAATTGGCACTATTAAAACAATCATTACTGAACTAAATAGGATTATTAAAAAATAAGTCTCAGACGCTGGATTAATGGCGACAGTAGAAGTATTCTGATCTTGTTTAGTGTTTCCTGCTTCGTAGGCTTTGAGTCAAGATTTATTAAAATGTAAACGGTTCAATTTTTGGAACCAAGATTGTCATATATTGTAGTGTACCGTTCATGTTGTAAAAAAGCAGAACATATCCGAGAAGCGTATCCCCAGCTGGGTGCATAATTCCAGCATCACTGCAAGTCTAATTTTGTTTTAAAAATAGAAAAAAAATTGTTAAAACTATTCAACAAAATACAAAGTTCTCCGATTTACCGCACAATTGATGAGAGGGGAATGGAATTTCGTAATGGATCTACAGTGAAGTTGGCGTGCAACTCCTACTTATCAGTTGGTTTGTGAAATATAACAAATGGAGACAAATGGCTCTTTTTACTGTTCCACTGAGCCAAGAAATTCAAGATGAAGGAAATTATGAGAATATTTAAGAAAGATTTATGGTTTATTATGAGATCGCTGTTATATATCAGGGGCATGGTGAAAGCAGCTCCTTTTGATGTGGTTGTTGCTTTCCTTGATTAAACATCTATTCTCTTTTATCGCTAACAATGCTGTCCCTAAATACTCAAGCTCTCTGTTAACTGTTTTAACAGTTAAAATGAATTTAGATTAAAGGGGAACTGAACCTTAAAATTAGCTTTTAACTGTTTGAAAATTTAGGCATAGCGTAACAAGTATGTTTCGTTTCGGGGGGTGAAAAGGAATAATGGAACTGGAATAACGGAGATTTTTTCAACTGGAATAACGGAATAATGGGTATATTTTTCTTGGAATAATGGAATAACGTGGTTTTTTTTGTATGGGAATAATGGAATATTCAACATCCTATTATTCCTCTTCATCCCCCGATTTCGTTTTTGACTAATGCGTGTGAGCGAAATAGTCACTTTTGCTATCGAGCGAGTTTCCCAAAGTGAATAACAATAGAATATTGTACGCAGCCAATCAATACACAAAGAGAGACAAAGTTCGGACTCTACGAACAGTACGACGATTTCTCGATAGTTCGCGATGATGAACGAAACACTCGGGTGCCTTGAAGTCTGATAGTGCTACAAGCACACGCTGATATCAGTGATACAAGCACACGCTGATATCAATGATACAAGCACACTCTGTGTCATTTACAATTGCATGGCTACAAACTCCAGTGTTAGTTTTCTTGGATTATTGTATTTACAAGCTTGACTTTACATGCGGTTTCTAAGATTGTAACAAGTTTATGAACTTTAAGGCTCTGTAATTTGAGGTTTTGTTTTTTACATTTAACGTTTGTATCTCGCAGCCTTTTGACCGACCAGATGAACGTTTACATGGCTACACTTCAGCTCAGGACAACTTTCGAAAAGTGATTTGACAACGCGTGACAAACAGTCTTCGACAAATATTCTGCTTCCTTATTTTCCCGTTGTACAACTCCACAGTAGTCACATGTGACTACTACATTTGGTGCCTATTTTTTTCAGTTGCTAGCCGAGCAGTTGAAAAAAAAATTTAATGCTTCGCAACGTAGAGACATTTGATCGGCGCTCAGTATGTGATGTAGAAGCGTAACGATTAATAACCGTACAGATGATTAAAGTGAAATTCTCTCAAACTTGTTCAATGAAAAGTACGGGCTCAAGTTGGGAGAACTTAATATTTCAACTGCGACTGAAAGGGTTAATCCTGTTTGTTAGCTGTGTCGTGCTGATGAGGCCCAGTAAGGCCGAAACAGCTGTCCACGGATGCTAACATTCGGGCTCACTCTTTTTTTAGGGTTTTCATTACGGGCTGACTTGAGATATACCGCTGGCTCGTTATTTTTGGTGCTCGATGGGGCAATGAAATCTTATCCGAATTAAATTTCACATTTGCGAATTTACAAGGCTAAAGCACCATTCGAGCCACGATTTGGTATTTAAAATATGGCGGAATAATAACACTGAAGCGACTTTAAGAGTTTTTTTTGTATCTGCAGTTGTGAATCACGTCAGTATTAGCATCCACAGAAGAGAAGGGGGCGTGTGTGTGTGTGTGTGTGGGGGGGAAGGGGAGGCCTGCGAGAGATTAACTTAATTTATACAATCCCGTGCCCCACTGGGACCCGTTAAGTACCACGTAGTGGTTCTAGTTTTAAAACTATAATAATAAATGGAAAAAAATGTAGAATATCGAGTAGGAATAAAGATGAATCTTAGAAAACACTACAATATAAAGGAAAAACACAATTTCAGCAATTACTTTTATTCAAAATTACAAACAGCAGAGATTTTACATATGTGTAAACGATTCCAATGATGAAGTATCTAATCAAACATCTTCTAAATATTACGAGTAGCGGAGCGTTGAACTGACAAATCCACAACTTTCAATTGCATATAACGTACAGAAGCAATTACATCTATAATGACATAATGCTCTTAGGAGACGTTTTCTACACTATATCCTAACTACTATGAAACGCTTAGGAAAATACACACAAGTATGAATAGGCACTTTTAATGGTATATTTATGTTAAAGTCCTAACGTTACCAATACCCTTGTGACCGGGGTGGGCTTAATTAGCAGAAATTTTAACAAATGCCAATACTATTAATTTGTTAATTTCAGATATTTTTCTCCTTCAAAAACCATCTTAGATAAGAAAAATCTTAACAAGAACTATCAAAAAGGGCGAGTTTCAAAGCTTTACAAAAAAATGTCTATTTCAATCATGTTAGTGAGAAAGGTTTCATTACTGGTTCAATTAGACATTATGTTTGATATTTTTCCATTTCAAAATTATACCTAATTTTCACTTGAGGAACCTGGTACAATCTTCATTTAGTGTCTGACCAAACACAAGCCTTACAACTAATCTAAGCTAACTATCTTCAAACACAAACGCACCTCCTCAATTCTTTCCCAAAATATTTAATGTAAATGTATTGATTACGATTCTGTTTCGGCCTGAGTCTTGTCCATTTTACATTGATTAATTATTTGAGAGAGTACTTAGTTCACAATTTGTTGGCAAGTAATCATTGAGGGAATCCTAAGTTCACAAGCTTGCTAAGGAATATTGATTGACAGATTACAACAAAATGCAGTGTCCCTACCGTCCCACAATAATACAAAACTATAGTGCTGATATATGTGATGCCAAGATATTTTAAAAGTAGCTTAACGACTTCGTTTTAGTTCCGTCGGCCGACCTAAAAAAAAACAGAAAGAGACTAATTTAATGGTAACGTTTACATTACAACAAGCCCGCTAGCCCGCTTTTACAAATTACATTCACGAGGGACTGGGGATGATGACAGAAGACCAGATAAAGGAAAACGGGAAAAAATAAGAGGGAAGACAGATTAAAGTGGGAAATGTTGGTAAACAGGATAGTAAAGAAGTGAAGAAGCGACCTGAAAATTGAATATGAAGTAGAAAACCAGAAGAAAGATTGAAATGTTAGCTTCGTTTTGTCGTTAAATATTCAATGACATTAGTGCGAGAGAGCGAGAGGTCACACCTTCAACACAGTTGTAAGTGTAAAACTACATCGGCATTTAGAAATATTTGACTTCACATTGAGGCTAACAATGTGCAAAAGGAATCTGCAGTCATTTAAATCAACGGCTACTAGGAATGCAAAACTGGTCTATTGTTATTTTTGGGTTTATAGCGTCATTAACTTATATATATTCTTGACATAATGCAGACCGTTAAAATCAAGTTAAGTCTAAAATAAGTTTGCCCTGTCAGCATGGCCAGCCTTCATATGAGAACTATTTTAATGCTTGTGGGAAAATGTTCTTAAAGATGTAACGCAACAACGTCCACAGAGAACGCAGGCTCCTTGCAGCGCTGAAAATCAAAAAACTATATATGGTCATATTGCTTGAAGAGCTTGCGTATTGAGATAGCCAAAATTCTTCCAAACTTCAGCAAATAGTGTAGTTTTACATTTCTTCAGTGGCAGCAAATTCCAACCTTTTCTTAAGAGATTCAAAACGGCCAGGAGCTGTTGAGCGGCACTTTCAATAATTCCAGTTTTCAGTTCAGCATAAATCTTCCAAGTTCAAACGGCGGACAGTAAATAGTTCTGGACTTGATTGCTCATTTTGTATTATCTTGACATTTTGTTATTCCCCGAGTGATTTCTTGTTGATCACTGATTAACTTTTGCAATTTCATGCGAATTTGATCGAGTTCAGCCATGTGATCACGTGCTCCCGCTTACCACGTGATACCTTTGATTTATAAATGAGAATTTATTGATATTTGGAAACAATTAAAACACAGAAGACTGAAAAGACGACCACAAACACCGGTCAACTTTTTTTATAAAATAGCAATCATGAATGCGTTTGAAATTTTACACACAATTCTTAATGGAGTTTGATTCCCTATTTTTTAGGGGAGTCGGGTTGGCATAGTGGTCATCAGTCGTGCCTTCCACCTCTACGACCCGGGATCGATTCCTGGGCTCGGCATGTGGGCTGAGATTTGTCAATCTCAATATGACTCAGATGGTTTTTCTCTGGGTACTCCAGTTTTACTCCCTAAGCATGTTTAACTTTCAAGCCAAGATCTGAGTCGTCGAGCGACTAAACATTAGCCTCTGGCTAGTTAGAATGGGCAGCCACTTTCTTGGCAGTCGACGTTGAATAAAGTATTATTATTACTAGAAGTAATCACAGATTAATGAAATGCGTTCAATAGTAAGGTTGGATAGGATGGCGTATTTTCTAGCACTGTGGTAGAGGGATTAAACTTAGTCCTCTGTAAAAACAGTTAACACAAACAAGAAGTCAAATAATTAACTGTTGTGTAGTTTCATGGGAAGCTTACATGCCGGATTGGCTCAAAAGACCCACACCCAGACCCTCTCGGAGAAATCCAAGATGGCATCGATTTGGATCAACCACAAAATCAAGATTTTTTCCGCCTGCGCAAGATTATGATTGCGTTCTCCTAACGTCGAACGCAATCATTAATGTTTAAAAGCAAACATTACACAGTCACTGTTCAAACACACCTTTGTATGCTCCCTGCATGATGCTCAAACCTGGTCTACATTTTTTCAAACTCGTCAATTCGTGATTGAGTGTTTCCTTTACGGATCTGTTTCAAAGTCTTGTACTTATCTCTCCCACATTTGATATTTTCCTGATGAATTAGATCCAAATGTGAACTTTCAGAGTCTTTTTTTGACTGACCCAACTCCTCAGTAAGTTTCTGAAACAAGATAAAGTCGAGTACAAATCTGTTAGCACAGCACCATTCAAAATAGAGGTCACGTGCGTAGATACCACTTAGCAACAGCAAACTGGAGAGCAGGCGTTTTATTTGTTTTGAAAGCAAAACACTCACTAAAAGCAAGTTTCAATTGTTTCCGTTATCGTTTCCTCTAATAAAATAACAGTAAGTACTGCCAAGTTATATTATGTTTATCCATTAAGAAAAAGTTGAAGTAGTTTTTTAAAGTAATAGTTGAAAATCCGAGTAAAACATTGGCCGTGACAAAAGCCAAAATGGCGACTTCACAAAGTAAGACAACATCTGACTTTTTCTATACTTTCTTGTTATTGTTTCTAAACACTAGCAAAAATTAAGTACATACTACAAAGACTAACTGAGGGAAGTTTGTTTCGAAAACGATACGAACAATATACCGAATAGTTGTTTATGAATAGACTGGCACCCGTATTGATAAGAAAATTCTTTACTAAAACAGAACTTAGATGCGCATTGCTACAATATCAGATAAGCATACAAAAAAAAAATTTATATTAAATCTTAATGATAACACATTTAAGAAATTTCACTTTCAGGAACAGGTTCATGTATTTATAATTGATTGCCAGCAAGTTTACGAAACGAAACCAAGAGAAACATAAACGGTAACATTTGGAACCGTTACTGAAGCAGATATTTGAAAACGTAAACATGTTGGTGAGATGAAACAATCTAGTGATTGTCCTTTCTCTTAGTGTTTAATACATAAGACCAGTAATACAAAATATTTAAACGTTTACAAAACAAACTTAGGAATGAAAACACGCTAAAATATAGAAGCTTCCCGTCTTTGCGAGTTTGAGACATGTATTTTTAAACAAATAGGCATTGTTGCTGTTTTTGTTGGTGTTGTTGTATGAAACAGTTTGCTTTAGTTCATTTATAGTTTACGACCAAGTAGCACAAATAAGCTGTTTTATGATTCTTAACTTTCGAACAAGAAATGATAAGATATATAAGAATGCTATTCTAAAAATATTCAGCAATTCGCTGTAAAGGACTCAACGATCGCAGTCGTGAAACTAGACAATTAAGCAAAAAACGAACGATCCCAATCCAAGGAAGACCGCTTCAACGAAGGGATGTTTGTTGTTTCAAAATAACAGAACAAAATTCATGCTTTCTTTCCACCCAGACAGTTGCACGTGGCCAACTAAGCTGAAGCCATACACTAATTAAATAATGATACATTTTGTTCTCAGAATTGTCCGGACAAAACATAGAACTCTTCTTTGCATCCTCCTTCTTCAAACCAATACTCCTACTCTCCTTTTTCCACCTGCGATCTCCATGCCTTCCTCTTTCCCTTCACTTCAAACTCCAATGCCTTCCTCAAAACAAGGCCATCATCCTTCCTTAATACATACCCGTACCATCACACTACTGAACAAGAAAATTTGGTGTTCATATAATAATCCGACATTACATTTTCTTTACACTTTAGAGTGGGTTATAGCTGGATCACCTAGGAAATTATATTCAATTTCTACAGTATAACCAGCATTTCCTCTGATAAAAAGTTGATCATAAAACGGGATAACATACCTTCATCATATCACTTTTAGAGATATCTTTTTCTTTAATATCATCCCCTGATGTTATAGTTTCATCCACCTCTAATTCAACTTCATTTGACAGTTGCTGTTCTTCTTCTTCTTCAGGTTCATGCGCATGCTCTTTGGCTTCCAATAACTTGTGTTCAAGTTCAACATTTTGAAACACTAACATTTCTTTCTGTTGTAGCAAACATTGTACAAACAAGGTAAGTATCGCTTGAAAATTGAATCAATGGGAAGTGTTCTCCTAAAGACACTGAATGGGAGTTGTTCTCTCAAAACATGCAAGTAAAATTCAAATCTGAATTCATTACAATGAAAATAATTGTTAAATTATTGACAATACCTTAAACTAGGTTTAATCATAAGCCACAAAATAATTGCTACATCACTAATTGCTAACGAGCGAGCAGAATGAAAACACAAAGCTGGCGAGGCAACAGCATTTTGGAGCAGTGTATTAGATTTAGGGGGCGGACATGGTTGGCACAGTTGGTAAGATCTCTGCTTTCCAACCACGAGGTCCCGAGTTCGATCTTGGCACTTTGATGAGATTTGAATCTTTGTGTGGCCTTCTTTTCTGCCTAAGCCAACTCAGCTTTCCATCCTCCCGGAGTAGGTAAATGAGTACCAGCTTCTGCTGGGAGATTTGAATATTTGTGTGGCTTTCTTTTCCGCCTAAGCCAACTCAGCTTTCCATCCTTCCGGGGTAGGTAAATGAGTACCAGCGTCTGCTGGGAGCTAACCTGCGATGGATTAATGTCCCGTCCAGGGGGAGTTAAAAACTCTCATCCGCTTAACACTACAGAAACTGGAGATAAGTGCCGGCTCCATGGGCCACTTGGCTCGAAAGGATTTAGCTATTACATTTAGGGGATTATTTAGGCTGCTTGAGAGTGAAATGTTAGAAACTTATGAATTTTTCATGCTGCTGATGCTATATGTTTTAAAATCTGAAATCTAACAGCGAGATGCTCCAGTTATGTTTTCTAGCTTGTTAAATGTTGTTTACATTGATTCTAGAGAAAAATTTGTTGTAATTTGGCCGTGTTCATTCGCCCACTTTAAATATAAACAAAATAAAAAATAAAGTTCGGAAAGGCCATGTCAAGTTCGTTTCCAAGATGGTGGATTAAGAAGTTAAGTATTGAATATTTTTATAACTGGCAACACTTTATCAAACGCATTGTACGTTTTTGCTACTTCAAGCTGCTAAAACATGTACTTACTCAGCTTTTTGTGCTTGGGCATTACAATAATTACGGTTTTATAGTGCTATACTTATGAGATATACGCTGTATGTAATGCTGAAACAATACCGTGCCAAGTTACGATTTCTGCAAATGTCCAGCTGAAAACATAAAGTTTAACTTCTTCCGGATTGTAGATTTATACTATTCGGTTTTCAAAATGGACACAACATACTGCCATTTCCTTATGAAAAATAGAGCTAATTTTTGCTAATAATAAATGTCTAGCAACCCAAACACGAGACATAATCACGTGATGATTCGTGTCACAAAACTGTTTTACCCAATAAGCATTGGGTTAAAACTTATCTAGTAATTGGATTTAGAACTCAGATTAAGTACTTTGCACCTTTGAGCCATACCTTAATTCCACCGAGATATAAGGATGTCTTGTTTTATGATTTTGTTATACTTTAACTACATATAATTTATACGTGAGTTTCTTTTTGGAGGTTAAGTTTTTTTTATTACATAAGGGTAAAATAATATATTTGTGGTTAGCATTGCAATGCTAAGCTAAGCTAAATCTCATCTCCGGTTTCTGTAGTGTTAAGCGGATGAGAGTCTTTGACTCCCACTGGACGGAACATTAATCCATCGCAGGTTAGCTCCCAGCAGAAGCTGGTACTCATTTACCTACCCCGGGAGGATGGAAAGCTGAGTTGTCTTAGGTCGAAAAGAAGGCCTCACAAATTTTCAAACCTCGGCAAAGTGGCGGGATTGAACTGGGGACCTTGTGGTTGGAAAGCAAAGGTCTAACCTACTGCGCCAACCTTGTCCACTCTTACTCACTTCACTCACGGCAATACGTTTAACGGTTAGTGAAGTCGAATAAGAGTATATATACGCAAGCAGTAAAACACATGACTTACGATAAGTTAGGTGAGTAATGGCGTGCAACTTTTAAATTATAAGCATCTACATGTACAATATGAACCATGTGATCATCAGCAGTACAGGAATGTAATAAATTGCACACCTCAGAAAATTACGGAGTACCGAAACATGTGCAATCACAAGGCTTTCAGTAAGAGATTTGATCACATTCAGTGCCCAAAACTTATAACCATGCAAACCATTAAATTCCTTTTAATAATAATAACAATAATTCTCACACTCATTACTACCTCAAAATACAGAGGCAGTGCAGCTTAACGAGGTCGGACCGAAAGCATATAAAGGCGCCCCTGGCGGACCATGCGTGACCTCGGAGCACAGCGTCAAAGGAGGGAGGAAACCCGGAGTATTCAGGGTAAAACACTTGGAGTCAGATAGAGATGAACAAATCTCCGGGACCCTGGGAGTCGATCCCGTGTCGTAGAGGTGGGAAGTGCGAGTGATGACCACTACGCCAACCAAATTATTATTTTTGGTAGACTCAAGCCAAATTAATGGGATGTCTTACCTCTTGCTCTTTCGCTATTTTGTCGTCTTCTAGCTCCTTGACCTTCATCTTCAACCTCTCTGCTTCTTCATTCTTAACGATTAAAAACAACAAGTTACTAACACAGGTGAATAGAAATGTACAAAAGGCAAGATATTTGGTTGTAGTATTCAGAAAGATCACAATGAAAAATGCCTCCCTGCCAAAATTTAGCATTTTGCCACCCATCAGTGATGAGATATTACAACAGTTATGATCCAATGACTCATGAACCAAGCTAATTTCATAAGGATTTGTATGAGTCATTGGATCATAACTGTTGTAATATCTCATCACTGATAGGTGGCAAAATGCTAAATTTTGGCTGGGAGGCATTTTTCATTGTGATCTTTCTATGAACCAAGCTAATTTCATAAGGATTTGTATAACTTTATGAACCAAGCCATTTTTAGAAGGATTTATATGGAGTCATTGGACCATATCTGTGAGAATATCTTGCCGACAATTGGCACCAACATTCTGAATTTTTGTAAGGATACATTTTTAGTCTTGATTTCTCAGACGATTTTGACAAATCCCACAAATTCACAATTTTTTTTATTTTTCTGGTGTCACACTTCGCCACTCTATTCTCGTTGGTTGAGAGCAGTGTAACTTTACAAACATTTGTAATAAAAAAAAAATTATCAGTGCTGAATCTGTAATACCGTTGCAAATTCAAAAATTAAAAACTTTTGGTTTGCCGTGTTTTAGGTATTATTTACTAGTATACCTAAAAGGTAATTAAATGCTGCCTTCAAGCAGATGATAAACCTATAAAAGGGGCTAAGAAAATATTCCACTTCTAAAATTCATAAAAACTACATCCGGGACCCGAGTGGTTTATTTTTCATAATCTCACACGCGAGTTTATCGATGACCTAATTTCGATAACACTTGTGTCTATATAATAACTAGACGCCTATATTGGCGTTTACTCGGTCTACCTAGAGTGGCATGCAGAGGTCAAGGCAAGCTCCTGTGACCGGCGATAACCGCCGGCTAGTCTTTCCGGCCACGCCGGCTACTTAGATCCAAATAAAACACATTCAGCAATAAGTAGTTTTCCTTAAATGTTTCCAAAAATGTTTTTGGCTGTATAAACTTGAAAGTTTCATTGAGAATTTTGCCACGCTTGCGAGCCTTTATAAATTCCTCTGCCCGGTTACTCCATTTTATTCTCCTTCAACTCCAAGATTTTGGGAGAATCCTGTACACGGAGAAACTATATTGGCATAACTGGGACATACCATTAGACGCCTGAAGGAAGGGGGTGGGGTGGGAAGGTTTCTTCCTTGCATACTTATTTTAACCCTTTCAATCCCAGTTTTATTGTTAAATTCTCCCAACTTGTTCCTATACCTTCTATTGAACAAGTAAGAGAGAATTTTAATGTTAATCTTCTGTAGTTTGCTTTGTTTGAACAACTCTAAGTTTCTCTTTACCAAATGTTTTATTTTGTATGTGTTATGTTAGGAGAAGTTGGGTGTTGATAGCCGACTGGGACTGAAAGGGTTAAGGGAACCTCCACTAAAACAACAAAATAACTTTAAACCACAGAACATAATGTTTACAATTGGAATTGCTCAATCTTTTTCCAATGAAAACGTTTGTATTCGAGAAAAAAAATTCCAAAAATGCTTATTTTGGCTTTCAAATTTCCCGGGTGCCGCCATCTTGAATAATTGTGATGTAACTTGGTTGCCTATTGTTCCAGAACAATCGCTCTTTGTATCAGAACAATAGGGCAACCAAGTTACGTCACAATTTTTCAAGATGGCGGCGCCCAGGAAATTTGAAAGCCAAAATAAGTGTTTTTGGAATTTATTTTTCTCGAATACAAATGTTTTCATTGAAAAAAGATTGAGCAATTTCAGTTGTAAACATTATGTTCTGTGGTTTAAAATTATTTTGTTGTTATAGTGGAGGATCCCTTTAAGCTTCACAAAGATTCAATAGATTTTTTTCAGAATATATAATTATGTTATCCAAAGTGTACATCTATGTTTCAACAATAAGTGCACAAAATAAAAGCTTATTATCATGCTTAATTCATCGTAGATAGAAATTGAAAACATTTATGCTGTTTAACTTTTTTTATGTACACTTAACCATATTACAGGCTATTTAAAAGCCTTCATGTTGTCTTGGTTTAACATAAAAGAATACAAACTAATCTGCAAATATGATTATCATAACAAAAATCAGGAGTTTGATGAGCTTCAGCTGAATGAAAAATAAAAGGCGCTCAAAAAACACATGTGGTCACTCCAATTTTCAGAACTATTACAATTTCTTTGACAAAGTAAAAAGAAAATTAGATGTTTCTTGTCCCTGCCCGCTTCCTTTTTTGCTGCCGCCTGCTTTGGTAAAATTCCTAAAATTGTCAATATTGGAAGCACCTTTTACGGTATATTAGATGGGAGTGAGTAGCATTGCAACTTTCATATGAAGCTATGTCCAGTATCCAAGAAATTTTTCTTTATCTTATCCAGGAGGATATCGATAGTGATATCTAGGGCTTATCAAAGAACCGCTGTTATCAAAGGGCAAATTGCTTTATTTTGGCTTAATAAATCAAACTCTGGCAGCCCGTTTAGTCTCCTAGCAAAGGAAAACATTAAATTCTGTAGTAAGCGTATAAATTTACTAAAGTCTTAAAGAGAAAAGCAAAGAAATGTAAGAAGTTTTAGTAAAATTCTTTCCAAAAGTACTCGAGCAGCCATGTAGTAATAAAAAGTCGCCGAGGTTGTTTTTTTTTCTAAAAATAACGAAAAAAAACTATTCAAGCCAAATTTATGAGCTAAAGTATCCTAAGAATAAAATAATTTAAATTTTTGAGCAACATCCGTGGAGAAAAGGCAAAAAAATAAAAGATTTTGTAACGTTTCGTAAAGGCGACTCAGAACTGAAGACTTATCAAAGAGGGGCTCTCACCAAAATCAATCTCTAAAAATACTGAAGAAAAAAATACAAGGCAAATACATTTTTGTAAAGGACCCTAAAGGCAAGATAACTTACCATTTTCAGCAACAACGTTCAGAAATAGCGAAGAAACCAACGATTTTGTAACTTTTTGTAATGGTGTCTTTCAAAACAGAACAAATGATATCAGAGCCTATCGGCTGGCCCAATACGCATGCGTGTGTAAATTGCCGAAACGCATTATGGGTCATGTAACACCCATACTTGCACTCTTGCTTACAGACCCGACAACAAAGTGGTACCACAATAATATGAGCAGCCCCGAAAAAATTGTAGAAACTTTTAAATATGGATTTCCAATCAGTATCTCATTTCACATATAGAATATATATAAAAGTTAAAAATAACCTAAAGAGAATTTCATAATTTACCGCATAATGAGCCCTGAATCGCTGCATACTGAGTCTTGAATTGCCGCATAATTTTGGATTTTTAATCGCACTTAATCAGAAGCCCTGCTAATACTGGATAGAAAAATAACTAGCGGTAAGCTAGTTTGAGCTGCGTCGGTATTTCTAAAGAAACAATTTGGTAATAAAAATGTAAATTCTACACCGTAAAAAAGAAATACTTACTTAGTAAGTATTTCTTTTTTACGGTGTATAGAATTTATATTTTTATTACCTAATAATAGGATATCACAGATAGACAAATCGTTTAATCTGACGAAGGACTCCATTCCAAAATGTTAGTTAAACCTTTTAAGGCCTTTAGTTACAGTAAACAATCAGAATGTTGGATGCCAGCTAGACTATTAGTGGGTTTATACAAGGCAATTTATCTTGTTATATAAGATAATTTGAGTTTCTTCCTGTCATTTAAGTTTCATTAGTTGAATCCTTCTGTATTCTCCAGTCAAACTTTTTCAGTTATTAGGAATGGGACAATATGTTTCATAGAAGCCCAAAGTTTCGGTGGGTATTTTGATTGCCACAATAATTTACCAAATTTTGATGTTTTCTTCTAACTTAGCTAGAACAAACCATTCAGTATTTCACTTGCTGCGAAACTGTCAGCTGTAAGGCTCTCATTAGAAAGGCCACCATTAGGAAATTGTTAGAATGTTTTGTTAAATTTTTTTCTCTAACCTGTTCAAATAGTTACAAAAGTATTTAAAGTATTTCATAAACTGATTACCAACCATTTGGTAGTATTAGTTTGTACCTTAATGGGACACTGTTAATCTGTCCTTTCAATAAGTGCTGACAGCTGACGAAAGCTGTTGGCTACTTGGGAAAAAAAACCTCGAACCAAGGTCAGCTACTTTCATGCCTTGCAAAATGTTATTATGTGGGGTATCTGGCGAATTCTACTGGACAGGTGTTAATCGGTGGGTGGTTACTTCTCCATTCATGGTCTCCTACTATTAAATTTATTGAAAGGGCTGGTTAACGCACAAAATCCCATGGATGACAGTCACCATACTTTTAGTTGGAAAACAACCATCATACAATGAACCATTTCAGAGTTTCCTTGTTCCTCTGTTTCATTTGATTTGCATGAAAATGAAACTGAATTCGTTTTCAAATGAATGGTTTTGCATTTAGACTCGCTTTGACACACAGGCACAAGAGAACAGACATGGCCTATTTGGACTGAAATGTCAAATGTCCACCTTCTGCCACACTGCACCTACTCCACCCACTGAGTTAACATAACGTTGACTTTGGTAGACAGTCCAAAACAAGAGTTAATGATCTTATCTCCTTTACTGACTAGTAACTAAGTAAATAACTCACCATTAATCTTTCCCTCTCATCTTTTTCAAACTGCATCCTTTCTACCTCCTGTGCCAAAAATAGTTCTTTTTTTTCCTAAACAAAGAGTAAATAACCACAGAAAATATTAACCTTATTTGTAAATATGCAATAAAATCCCAGGATTTCTTACATACTTCCTGGACTCTTCCCCAGGAATGTACTCTCATAATATTGCATGTACTGAGCATACAGAAATGTGCCATTATTCAAGACAAGTTTTCAAAGCATCTAGTCTAGAATAGGGTGTATAAATCACAAAAACATTTGTCTTCAATGGGAAATAAAATTTCATTTGCAATATTTGCAAACTGTTTCAGTTTGATTCATATTTCTTTTTTCAGCATTTAAAACAAAGAACTTCTCTAAACAACAAGAGAAACAAGAGAAAAATGACGAATACAGTACAGGTCACAGGAACAGTAACCTGTACCTCAAGGATCAAAGAAAGAAAAGTGCATGGCTCATGAGATGAGAGGGAAATTATGAAGTCAATATAATGTTGACTTGCATCCAACATGTCCCAAAACAAACGACTCAAAAAGGGAAGTCATGATGGCATAGGAACAATGGAGGGACTGAGAGAGAAGTTCTGGAACTGGAAGGAGGCATTCGAGAGCAAGGGGCTGAAGGTGAAGCTCGGGAAGACAAAAGTATTAGTTAGTGGTGCAGAAGATGAAAAGAGTGTAAATAAAATAGATCCATGTGGCATTTGTGGGAAACCAGAAATGGCAATTTCAGTGTTGTGTGTGAAATGTGGGAAATGGATACATGGTAGAAGTGCGAAAGTAAAGAGAGTGACCATGAGGTTGGGGAGAGATTTTGTGAGTGGAAGATGCAACAATCAGGTTAATTGATTTGTGGGATCTGTGGAGGAGTTGTGTGAAGAGGTAGAAACAGTAAGACGTTTCTGCTATTTGGGAGATAGAGTGAACGCAAGTGGTGGTTGTGAGGCAGCTGTAACTGCAAAAGCAAGAAGTGGTTGGCTAAAGTTTAAGGAATGTGGAAAGTTGCTGAACTCAAAAGGTTCTCACTGCAGTTAAAAAGAATGATTTATCGGAGTTAAATGAGATTGCAATTTTGAGAAGAACCGAGAGAATGATTCTGAGAGCAATGTGTGGTGTGAAACTGATGGAGAGAAGGAGGACAGAAGACCTAGTGGAGATGTTGGGATTGAAGAAAACAGTGGTTCAGATGGCAAAGGCGAATGGAGTCAGATGGTACAGGCATGTGTTATGAGGAAGGCATTGGAGTTTGAAGTGAAGGGAAAGAGAAAGCAAGGACAACCAGGGAAGACATGGAGATCGCAGCTGGAGAAGGAGAGTAGGAGTGTTGGTTTGAAGAAGGAGGATGCAATGAATCAAGCAAGATGGAGAATGGGAGTGGGAAAGATTGCTGGCAGAGTGGGGTAAATCCGGGCCACCCTCATTTACAGGGATAAAACCGGATCAAAACTGGAATGATGATGATGATGATAATGATTAAGTTAAACTCACCATATCTTCCTTGGCTATAGTTGTCTCCTGATACTCCTGAGATAACAGTTCAACTTTTCTTCTCTCCTTTTCCATTTCTTCATCTAACAGCATTTTCTCCTTTTCAATATTTTTCAAGTCTTCTTTCAAACGGGCTTTTTCTTCTTCTGTTGCAGATTGTGCTTTAAAAAAAAAAAGAGCTTGAATTTCTAGGCCTAACAAAGACATAAGTTATTAACCTTTTCAGTCCCAGTTGTATTGCTAAATTCTCCCAACTTGTTCGAATACTTTTCATTGAGCAAATTTGGGAGAATTCTGCTTTTGATCTTCTCTGGATTACTTTCTTTGATCAATTCTCAGTTTCTCATTGCCAAATAGTTATTTTTTATGTGTTATGTAAGGAGAAGTTGGGTGTCGATAACTGATTGAGACTGAAAGGGTTAATAATAGACCATTATAAGGAAATGAATTTTTCAAAGGAAGTGCTCCAAGCTGAGGCCATTTTGGTTGCCATGGCAAGTAGATCAAATAATGGCCGACCAAAAATGTCAGAACGATTGCCAATTTGCTGAATTCCTTTCTTGTTGTTAGGATGTTCTTAGACGAACTCCGGACTTACGATCACAAGTTTAAAACTGAAAACCACTCTTTATAAAATAACTAAGATAGTACATATGCTCTAATTGGCCGAGAGGCGTGTTTACATAGCCTAATATAAACACTTGAGGGGTTGGAAGAATTCTTGACAGTTATGTAAACCCTCGACTTCAACTCGGGTTTCCATAACTGTCTCGAATTCTCCCAACCCCTCGAGTGTTTATATCAGGCTATGCAAACACGGAAATGTTTTCTATTGCTTAATTTTAAAACAATAACTTTTTATGGCAACTGAATTGATAACCTTGGCAACCTTCTTAGAAAGTATGACCACAAAAACTAGGTTTGGAGAACTGTAAACAGTTAAATGGTAATAAACCTCAATCTACACACTTTGCCAGTTTTGTTTAGAATTCAGGAAACAGCTTTTAGACAGCTACCTAAACGAAAACAATATATTTACCAACATGCAAACCAAATAAAGCAAGGTAGAAGCATGATAGAGCCATATGAAAAAACTATAAAGGCAAAAAATCTTGAGTGATCTTGATAGATGTAAAGTAAGATTTTACGACATAATGTCAAAGAGGCTTTTTGTCTTCGCATAGACCAATTACAGCATGTTAACCTTGTGATGTCAAAGCAGCATGCGAACAAAGAGCAGCTACGAAATTCAATTCATTAAACCTTTTAGTCCCAGACGTATTGTTGAATTCTCCCAACTTGTTCCCATACTTTCCATTGTGCAAGTTTGAGAGAATTTTTCTTTTTATCTTTAGTACTTTGCTTTGTTTGATCAGTTCTCAATTTCTTATAACCACATGTTTTATTTTGTATGTGTTATGTAAGGAGAAGTTGGGTGTAGATAACTGATTGGGAGTGAAAGGGTTAACAAAATGTTTTGAAATGAGTGTATGTTAGAATGGGTTTTACAACTAAAGCATACACTGACATATTTTAGAATATGTTTGTTCCTAGATCATAAAATGAGAAAGCCAGGCCTTTTCACGAGCAAAAGACACACGTACAATGATTTGCACAAGTGAACCAATTTGCGCGTGCGATTTGCACACCTACTTTTTTAGGTGCAAAATAGGGAGTACTAAATAAAAATCATGGTCACCTATCTGTTTAAACAAAATGTGTCCAAAACAAAACACCCAATTTATTCAAGAAACATGTTACTTTATAATTTAATTTATTTTAATGCACCACTATTTGAAACTAGATTTATATTTAAAGTAAAATGGATCACATCTGTATCATTGTTTTAAAAGACTATGTAAAAGGTACTGAAAGCCAATAAAAATGTAGTTAACCACACTTTTATCAAATTAGCTTGTGTAATCTACACTTCCTACAAAGCAGAATTATTTTTCACTAATTTCAGGTAGTGCAAATTTGATCTCATTTTGCATTTCACACGTGCAATTAAAAGAACTTGTAATTCAGTTCAAATTAAAAGGGCTGGAAAGCCAGTTCTTAGTGCTGGCATAGATCAGTTTTGTTGTCCTAATGTATTAGTCTTGCTCCTTTGTACTTGGCTACAGCTGTTACTAGTAATAAAAATAAACTCTAATAATATACATGAAGAAATTACTCGATTCTGATTGGCTAGGAGCAGTGCAGTTTAAGTGTTAACACCAGTGCAAATTACAAATGTTTTTTGATTGGTTAAGAAACAATAGAAATTCTGAATAAGCCAATCAAATCGTGGCAACATGTTCGCGTTGATGGCACATACACAAACGATTTCTAGCAAAAATAATCTAAAATGGCAGGTGATGGAGTGCACCTTGAGTAGATTTTCTGAGTTCCAAACCCACTCTAAAAGCAAAACCTCTGAGAAGCACTGTTTTTGGTTGCTCGTTCAGAAAACAGGGTTATTTGAGAATGAAAATGCCATTGATATGGAAAATTACGAGTCAGGAGAGCCACCCATTGCAAAACATACGATCAAGAGGATGATTTTCATGACAAGGTATCTTGAAATTTTTCTATGTATATTATTAATAAGTAATCATACGTTTTTTTGGTTCAATTTGGAATTAATTTGCACTTGGGATTTTTTCAAAAAGCTAAAATTGGACTCACCAAAGCGGCTCGTCCAATTTCAGCTTTTTGAAAAGCTCACTCATGCAAATTAATTTCAAATTGAACTTGATTTTGACGAGCGAAACGATGGAGGGACTGAGAGAGAAGTTCTGGAAATGGAAGGATGCATTCGAGAGCAAGGGGCTG
>JAOBRB020316805.1:0-10940 GCA_027575285.2 Zoanthus pulchellus | reverse complement strand
CAAGAATAGCCTGGGTCCTAACAATCTAGTCCCAGGCTATTTTTCGGTTGGGAGACGCGCTGTCCCTAGCTGTATGTAGGACAGAGCTCCTGAAATATAGAGAATGATGAACAAAACTAACTCTTGTGCGTATCCTTCATAATCTAGAAGGTTCGAATTTAATAATGAATAGGATAATTGATGCATTGAGAGCAAGTTCAAAAGGACAGTTACGGTATGACAGTCACTGGACACCGACCACCGAATCTCTTAACGAATGCACTTCACCTCCAAGTATTACTGCACGTGTTGAAAAACTGCGCTTGCACGATGAAAGGCCAATAAACAGCGATTTGTGTTTTTCGGAAAAATTAAAAGCAGGCCCTGGTTTCTCGCCATCTTTACCAAAAACACGCCAAGCAAATGAATTTCCAAGAATCGACGTTAGCCGTCCAATATCGGGGTCGGTCTCATCAAAAGATGTTGTTAATTTTATTGATATGGATATCATGGTTGCCTTCCATCACTACGATAGAAACAAACAACAAGAAGTTATTGTAAAATCAGAGTCTCGAAGAGAAATATTTGAAAAGCACTCTCAGAATTTGCTGAAGGAGAAAAAAGAAAAATTGCGTGAATTGCAAGAGTTAGAGGAACAGCGGTTTTTGATGGCAGTTGAAGCCATTCAAAAGGACGAAAGAAAGAGAACTGATGAATCGAAAAAACGTCAGGAGAAACTTTACAAGGACCATGAAGAATATACAGCTCGTGCATTCAGAAACGTTAAGCTTGCAGAGGCCAAACGTAAACTGATTGAAGACAAGAAAAATAAAGAAGAGATGGAAAAATTACAAATGATTTTGCAGGAGTTGAAAAATGCAGGATTGGCAGTGAGTAAAAATGTTAAGGAATTTAAACATCAGAGGCATTTACCTACAGCTACTTCAGAATTCGTACATGAAATTGATAAAATAGTGCAAATGTCAGCAGAAGCAGTTGAAAATGCTAGGCGAAATGGACGGCCATCCGAACAGGATAAAAAGGTTATTTCAGATTTAGCAACAATTATGAGTAACATGATCATTAAATCAAAACTTTTTATTTCTGAAGCTCTAAAAAAAGCTGAAAAAGAGCAAGCAGAAGTAGAAGCGAAATTAGAAGCAGAAAAAGCTCAGAGGGCTGCTGAAGCAAAAAAAGCTGCTGCGAAACAAACAGCCACCATTGAAAAACAAAATCAACCTTCCCAAAGTAGTGATACAGCTTTAACAATGCCAAATCAAAAATCTTCTTTGCCGACCCATCTGTTGGATTGTGTTTCAGAGGCTTCTTTTAAACAATATTCACATCTAGTAAAGATTCTTGAAGATACAAAAAAAGATGCTGATGTTTTAGTTTCTGACAAGAGTAAATCCATGAAACAGTATAGGTTTGACCTCCAGAAAGCAGTTACGACACCAGTGAATGCAATCTCTGATCAATCACCAAGTCATCTTCTTGATAAGATACAACGATTAACAAAATTATTGTTAGGAAATGCTGTTCTAGTTACTGGAAAGGAAGTGTCAGCTAACTCACATCCTGAAGCCCAGGTAAGATGCACTTTAGATAAACCCAATTTTGATCTGAGTTTATCGTCGTAAAAGGGGATAGCTGGATTAACCCTACTTTGGTAGCATACATGTTCTCTAATTCATACTCTCTATCTCACTTGATTCATGGGATCTTTAAGGGCAGCTGAACTTGTACCAGAACTACCTTTAATTAGCCGCCCTTTTACTTCTAATCAGTAATCAGCACTCACAAGATTTGTTACCTAATTAGAAACTAGTACACATACATGTATATGGTAACGAAAAAAGCAAATGGAGTGAGATGATATAGGCATGATGTTTATTAAAAAAATAATGGTTTAGGCAATTTATTTATTCATAATGTTTATGTTAAGGAGGGATGATGGGCATGTTTTGAGAAAAGCATGGCAGTTTGATGTAAAGGGAAAGAGAAAGCAAGGATGACCAAGGAAGACATAGAAAATGTAAGTGGAGAAGGAGAGTAGGAGTGTTGGTTTGAAGAAGAAAGATGCAATGAACTGACGCAGATGGAAAGTGGAAGTTGGAGAGATTACTGCCAGAGTGGGATAAATCTGGCCACCCCCATTTACAGGGATAAACCCGGATCAAAATTAGATTGATGATGATGAAAGGAAAATTGTACAAACAAAGATCAATCTATACAAACTTCTATTTACCAAAGTTATTTAAAATAATATGTAGAAAAAAAAATATTGTTGGCTTTTCTAATTACAAGTTTTAGTAAATTTCATTTGTCATGGAAACTGATTATCAATTGTTGTTTAACAGGTTTACTGCCGAGACCTTTTGGCAAAGAAACTTGTTATGCAAGGATGCCAACAAGTATCTACCAGTCATAACTCTGCTTTCCCAATTGCCACAGTTGCCATAGCAATATCATCAGCTTTTCCTGAAATAAGACATCTTATCCTGGGTCACTTCTACAAGCAGTGTCCCTTTCTAGTGCCATTTTACATCCCAAAGACTGAAGGAACTTCAGAAGAAGATTACTTCAAAAGTTTAGGCTATGAGTGCTCTGGTGGTACAGTTGAACCACAAGATAAGTTCTTGAAGAGAATGACAGGTTTGGTGCGGTTGTTTGCTGCCATTATCTCATCTTTGCCTCCCCCTGGAATAAACAACAATCCTTTTGGAGTGGAACTTGGGTGGGCATTTTTAGCAAGAATTCTAAATCTAAAGCCCAGGCAGGATTATACAGCTACTGCTCTTTATGAGTTCTTAGATGTTGCTGGTCATGCCTTACAAAGACAATATGGGAAGCAGTTTTGGAAATTGTTGCATGTCCTTGTTCGAGATTATCTCCCTAAAATTAATGAAGTAACAGACCCAGCCCAGAGTGGGCCTGTGGTAAGACTTAAAGGGTTTCTTGAAGGGTGTATTAAGAATAGAACTCTCAAGATTCCTGATGGATATTTGACATCTCGATGGTGGAAAGCTCCTTCAAGTGGATTTGGTTTTTAGTTTTTATTAAGTAGTCTTAGAGAGAAACATTTGAATTTTAATTAGAAATAATTGTTTCCCAAGTTCACCCAGTTTGGTACTCTTTTCCTTTTAAAATAATTTATATTGCAGTTGAATCCTGATTGTCTGTTCAGATTAGGACCTAGAACTAAAATTAACTTGGCAGTAAAAAGTCCAGATAATATATAAAAAATATATTTTAAATATGAAAATACAGCTGCAGTAATTACAAGTGTAATAGCCCAAATTGAAACCTGTCATAATCAAGGAATGACAATCTGTAGTATTCCTAGTAAACTTTTTGCTAGATTTTGATTTACTGTATGTCAAAATGAATATTAACTATAATATAGCTAGATAAAACGCGCGCTTTAATTGGTTCAAATCTATGCTTTATTACAATGATAAAGTCATGGTTCTCGCTTGCTTGTGGTGCTATATATATTATAAAGCATAAATAGAGCTCTTGTAATGTTTGGAGAGACACTCGAAACATTGTAAAATCACTTGCCTGCAGCTCGTAATTTTAAGGCGTTCTTGTGTCTCTCCCAATATCACACGTGCTCTATTTCCCCGGTAAAGTCATAGAAAGTTGTACTCCAATGTTTAATTATATTATATCTTCTGATCATTGCTGCTGCAATCTATTAAAAGAATTAATGTTTTTAGCTTTTACATTTTTCTTTCTTATAATTATTGTAATGAAAATACAGTGTTTGATTCATTTTCTTATAAAATGTTTAGAATGATTTTAAACCTTTTTTGTAAATTTTGTTCTGCAATCTATTTAAAGAATTAATGTTTTGAGCTTTTACATTTTTCTTTCTTATAATTATTGTAATGAAAATACAGTGTTTGATCTTTCATATTCTTATAAAATGTTTAGAATGATTTTAAACCTTTTTTTTAAATTTTGTTTCAATGTCACTAATTATCATCATCATCATCATCAATCCAGTTTTGATCCAGTTTTATCCCCATAAACGATGGTGGCCAGATTTACCCCACTCTGCCTGCAATCTCTCCCACTCCCTCTGTCCATCTCGCTCGATTCATTGCATCCTTCTTCAAACCAACACTCCTACTCTCCTCCACTTGCAATCTCCATGTCTTCCTCAGTCGTCCTTGCTTCCTCTTCCCCTTCACTTCAAACTCCAATGCCTTCCTCAAAACATGGCCATCATCCCTCCTTAACACATGCCCGTACCATCTCACTCCATTCGCCCTGAACCACTGTTTTATCTGCATGCTATATCCTTGAAGAGCTGGTTTCTGCAGTGTTAAGCAGGTGGGATTTTTTCTACTTACCCTGGATAGGACACTAATTCATCACACTTGATGTTTTTTTCAATATTAAAGAATAATAGCTAAATGTGGTTGCACCTTTTACCTTCTGAAATTAGGAATTTGAGTTAATTTATTTGCATCTTTTAGGGTCATTTATAAAATCTTCCGTCGAGCACCCCTACCCTCTTTTCAGGGAAGTCCCCCCCGGGGGGATCAATCAAATCATTGCGAAACGCTGCACCGCGGATTTTACAGTACCGATGTGAACAACTGCGAGTTACTGTGATGCTAAGTTGAATTTATGTTTTAGTACTGAGTATATTAACTAAATAAAATTAACTCTTTACATCAAATATTTTCAAAGATATTGGGAGCCTCAGCCTGAGATTATTCTGAAAGTTTGGCCAAATAGAGCCTCGTTCTTATATTCATTTATTTTATTTTATTTTATTTGCTTCGCCATTTGTGCAACGTGCATATACAATATAGTGCAGAATACATTCGTGATACATAATAGAAAAAAAAGTATGGCAGGGTGGCCACAACAGCGTTAGCCAATTACTGTGGACCCGCGTACCCGACTGATAAAAAATGTAAAACGATAAAAAAAAAATGTAAAATGAAATTAACAATTATTAATATAGCGAAAAATAAACTTATGTATATGTAATATGACTAATTACAACAATATATAGTTCATATTGTTAATCTTATAAAAAAGCGTCTAGATCATATAACTCTGATAATGTCTCGCCGGCAATTTGTAGCGTTTGACCGCTCGCGGACGACAACAAACCACGTTTTGTGGCCATCAGAATGTTATTCCCGGTGTTGAATGTGATATAGCCTGCGTAGCGGTTCCTCTCCCCAATCCCCTCGCGGCTCGTTCCCTAAACAGGCTAGATATGATAGGAAGGACTGATTTAGCAGTGTAACCAAGCCTTGAGGACCTTTGCACGTGAAGCACAATGGCTTCTTTTGGTTGTCGTTCGTTTCGCAGTTTTTCGCGCTCTGGTCAGGTAAGAACCATTCAGAAAGTAAGAAATGAAATAAATATTTGGTCCGTGTTAATTTTCTTTTTTTTTAATTGGTGATTAGGCGTTCTGCTTTGGCTCGAAGTTCAGATCTCAAGGTATACTATAACTTTTATCTTTTTTGTTTGCGATTCAGATAAAATAATTAGATAAACTTTATGAAAGCTGGTGTTTGATTTCGGTACGCTTTTCATAACTTAGCTTAATATTCTTCAGGAAGAAGCATTTTAAGAGGTCAGATTGTTCGTTGTCAACTCTTGAGACAATTTGGTTTGGAAGCCAATATGTGAGTATATCGGCTAATTCAGTACAGAGTTTGAAATAAAAAACCTAAATTAAATTTAATAAATGTAAATTATCTAATCAAATCTTTCTTTGGCGGATGTAGCAAGCTTTAAGGGAGCAAAGCGGGTCTGTGCTTCTCCCCACATTCGGATGGATCAAAAATTAATATCATTGATAATATTTTAAAAAGTCATAAACTCTTTCTGCCAGGAAGGTTTGAGGACGTAGAGACAAACTTGTATAACAATTCTTTTCAGGGCTCTCAGTATGAGCCAGTAACCGGCGAATTCCGCCACCTTTCAAGATGAAAGTAGCCACCTGTGTTGGCAATGTTTAGCTGCAAGGCAAGGTTTAGCTGGCAAGGTTTAGCTGGCAAGGTTTAGTCACCTGTAATTACTTCTAGGCGGTCTGATCAAAACACTACTTAGAACCTTGATTGTACATGCAGTTCCATCAATTTCTTTCTATAGGAGTTGTTTTTGCATGATAAAACAATAATATGCCACAATATGGAAGACTTACCCTATTTTATAACCAGCATAAGTTGTGGTATAAATCTTTGGGATATAGTGAAGAAGACTAAATGTTTAATTATCATTGTTGTACTCAATGTCCAGTAGATGGCCAAACCCCTCCCCCCTTCCTTAAAACGCTCCTAGGAGGCATCTTCTATACTATATTCAATCTATGCCAGTTGATAAGTAAGAGCCAACACATAATTCTAAGACTTGAACAATTTTTATTCCATGAAACACTGTAACAACCAGGGCTTTCAGTAAAGTTTTTGAGTAACAAATGAGGGAAAATGCCGTGAGTCTCTAGGGCTCACAACATCTTCATTTTTTCCATTAGCTTTGCCCTTTCCATTCTAAGGGAGGTAGGTTTTAATGTTATAATCTTTAATGTGTTTAAAATTCAGCTGTTTTTTCATAGTCTTTATTTCATTTCTTTTTTCATTACCAGCATTTTCCAAGAGGTATTTTCCTCCAAAATGGCAAGGAGCATAAAACAGTCCATATATAACAGATAAATATCAAATGTTTATTATCATCTAGAGTATTAATAAAAAGCCAGAAAGGCTATTTTACTTTCAATAAAGAGAGCAGTTGAAAGTTTCTTGGAAAAGTCAGATACACAGTCAGTCCAAAACATTCAACTTATTATCCAAAATAGGTGGCGGGGCAAAGCAAAGTAGTCGGCAGTCTGTCGTGTGCAGCTGCCTTCTATTGAAACCTCTGATCAACAAAACTTGTGACAAGTGTCAAAAAATGGAAGACAAAAATGGCAAGTGCTTCGTAACTGCCAAACAACATGCTTGCACCACTGTCAGACCGGTACAGGCAAAATGTGAAATATGATTCTGGGCACATGAATAGTTGGAGGTCACCAATTATGAACTACAGATTTTGAAATTAGCAGTAGTCTGCTGGTGTACATACTAGTAAGAGTTAAGACAGACAAGTAAACTTATTTTGAAACTAGTCCGAAAGTCTGGTAAAATATTGTAAGTTGCTATAAATAAAAATGTTTTGAAATGTCCTCACTAAATCACATCATTTTTTTCATTAGCATTGCTTGTTCTATTTTGCCTGAAAGCTAATTCCAACATACTAAAGGGAAAACCAAAGGCTGATGGCAACGTGGGCTTATACATTTTCAACAATGTTGATACTCAAACATAAACTTGCTCTACCACAGGTAGCCCAAGCAGTAAACTATGAGTAGATGTTGATTGAGAGTGATGCAGGGTCGTCGACAAGTGCCATTGACAGGCAATATTGCTGGCTGTTTTAATATTTTTCTTGGTTACAAATTCAATTGGCTGAGATTAATGGAAAAAACAGTAGTCATTACACAAGGCTCAAAATTAAGAAAATTTCATGGTTGCATTTTGTGACTGGTTTTAAACTTTAGTTGCAAAATTAAGAAAAATTAATTGCAAACACTGTTGAAGTTTTAGTCGCAAAAGGAAATATTTTGTTGCAAATGCAACTGCATTGGTTGCAATTATTTCAAGCCCTGATTACAACA
Organism: Zoanthus pulchellus; assembly: GCA_027575285.2. NCBI lineage: Eukaryota > Metazoa > Cnidaria > Anthozoa > Zoantharia > Zoanthidae > Zoanthus > Zoanthus pulchellus. The sequence goes on along the minus strand of JAOBRB020316805.1, from coordinate 3,271 downwards.
ATATTTTAAAAAATATATAAGATGTTCAAAACATGTTGTCAACTTTAAGAATATCTCTGTCAGCTTCAAAGCTTATTGACTGATGATGTGCTGCATGCACTCAAAGACCATTGTATTAGTTGGATCAGAGAAGTGTATCATTGACATGTCACATCTAATGACTGGTTCTGTAAATGCATAAAGCTTGTAGTTTAGTCTACTATTAATAGTTTAGTCTAATATAAACTTGTGTGTGATTTGTAGTTTCAATATCTCAGCTAAAAAAACTCCCAATCACTTTCCTGGACAATGCATTCTTAGTGCATGTTTGCTAAATTTTGCTATGATTTCATTATTTAAAAGTGTTTTACTCAAAATATACCAACCTGACTCCTTGTTGATAGTAGAATAATAGATAGAAATATTGTAATACCAGGTCCACCATAATAATTTCTCTCGAAAGTCTTGAAAGTAAGTAAGTACAACATTGATGAGTGATTAAAAAAGTTTTGTTTGAAAATTTTTTAGGAGAGGTGAGGTATTTCATTCACTGTATACTAATCTGAAAACATCAAGATTTTATGAAATCTAAATTTTGTTCATTTCCAGAAAGATAAATGATTAACGTATAAATCAAACTTCTGTTTAATAAGTTCTTAGAATACTTTTTGGGATATTTCTTTCGGCAGTGGCATATTTTTGTGAATCATTGATAAACTGTAGCAAAATGCAAAAATTAGAACTTAATCATTGGATTTGATTTTTTAAAGACCTCTCAAGTGTCTAAACATCGCTAGATGACAATAAATAATTTGCATGAAAGATACTGCACCATGGAAATTTAAGTTATGCCAACCAATGAATTTATCTTTGTTCTAATGAATGAACAAATATTTTGTATATTTTGAGAATAAAATCGTTATTTTTATGTAACCAAGGACTTCTTGAATGCAATAATTTGTGATTATTTTGTTTATATTTGATAATATTATAAACTGGTGTACAATTATTTAAAAGTTGTGTTGGTTATTCTATAGGACCAGACAGGTATCCAGTAGCTACTTCAACTCTGTGCCAAGAATAGTGTCCACTTGTCCCCAGATAGGTAGGTTTTCTGATTTATATGATGGGTAGGTTTTCTGATCTATGTGATAGGTAGGTTTTCTGATCTTTACGATCGGTAGGTTTTCTGATTTATATGATAGGTAGGTTTTCTGATCTATGTGATAGGTAGGTTTTCTGATCTTTACGATCGGTAGGTTTTCTGATTTATATGATGGGTAGGTTTTCTGATCTATGTGATAGGTAGGTTTTCTGATCTTTACGATCGGTAGGTTTTCTGATTTATATGATAGTTAGGTTTTCTGATCTATGTGATAGGTAGGTTTTCTGATCTTTACGATTAGTAGGTTTTGTGATCTATACAACTTTAACGTTTTCTGCACTGTATGGTGTGTTGGTGGTTCCTGGCTATGGTCTTTTCTTCATTAAAATATGATATGATTTTCCTTCAACCGGTTAACATTTCTGATATCACTATTTTCTATTTTTACAGTATCTACTTAGTATATCTACCAAGTAGTTTTACAATATATAATTTGATTAAAACTCATCAAGATACAGCATATTTAGCAGTTATCTAGTCACAGGTGAATATTTACCGATCTACAAAGTAGCTTGGTTAATGTCTTTGTTTCTTTGTAAACAAATTAACTTTTTTCTTCTTCTTGTTTTCCAGGTTTGAGACAAACAACTTCATTGTGCCTCATATTAGCTGCTGCAGGATCTGGGGACCTTATTGAAGGCTGTGGTGGTGATGATGATGGACTAGTAATTCCTGCGGCAGAGGAGGAAAATGATTTATGACACAGGCCTGCCTGACAGAGTGATGGTTATTTACTCCTAAGTTATCTTTGGGTTTTCCCCTTACGGCCTGTTCAAGACAGCATGATCTTTGCAAAAATCATGAAGTGATCTCATTTTTATGGTGTATTGATGAATTGACATAAAACTAACTGTTCATTCTCATAAAAAGTCCATTTAACTTATTTTGTTATGTGATATATCCAATCAACAATTCCGCGATATTTAAAGATATGTGATCCTTGTCATGGTGTAGGAAACTAGCTCAAGATAACTCAAGGACGTAGTTTTACTTTGTCAGGTAGGCCTAAGTAATGTAAAGAATGACTTGTTTAGTAAGCTTTTAACTTTTTACAGACTGTTTATCTTTTTTTAAGTCACAAAATTTTTATTTTGTTGGTTGAAAAATGCTAATAAAATAACTTTACAATCAACAAAAAAATATGATTGCCCCCTACAAAAAAAACGATTAAAATCCTAAGCTGTGTACTAATTTAAAGTGACTTATCCGGCGGGATTTAACAATGATATCTAAGGGCCTGTTTATATGGAGGCGGGCCAGCCCACTTACCGAGACAAGTTATTCTTGTGTTTATATGGAAAGTATCATCCCGCCTGTTGTCACGTGTTTACTTTTATTAGCGCGAAAATTCGAAGTAAACAAAGTAATCAAACGGCGCAAATATGAAAAGTATACAAGTTGCTTTGCAAATCTTAGTGACTGCTTCCTTAATTTTCCAACTTTTTGGTCTTATTGTGACTTGGAAAATACAACAGGGAAGATTACGAAATTCTGGTGTAACAGAATGTTTAAGAAAGCGCAGCTATTTCGCTCAAAAGCTGAAGCGAAGGAAAGAAAGATTTTTACGGCGAAGCAAGCCGTCGTGCTGGTATAAATCCGGTAGAACTGATTTGTGGTGGAAAAACATTTTCACTGGATTAACTCCAGAAGAATGTTGGAAAAAGAACTTTAGGATGCCTAGGAATTCCTTTATGAAATTGGTAAATGAGTTAAGGCCGTACATCTCACCGGATCCAACGTCTCCTAACAAGAGATATTTGAGTAGCGAGAAAAAAGTCGCAATAACCTTGTATTTTTTGAAAGACACGGGAAGTCTTGGTATGACTGCCAGCAGCTTCAAAATTGCAATTAGCACTGCTTCAGCAGTTATCACTGATGTTTGTAATACTATTTCAAGATATCTTGGCCCCAAATATATTTCTCTACCTAAAGAAAGTTCCGAAAAATTTTCAGGAAGAACACTTGCAGAAATAGGACCAACAAATGACGGGTCAACTGTTTCGTATTCTTTAGCAATGGCCAGACGAATTTCCTTGTACATGTGAGACTTGTCTCCATCAAAATCTAGCCCTTTATATGCCATTCGTGTTTTGAAATCAATCATTTTTTCAATCAAAGTTTGAATCA
>JAOBRB020316695.1:0-10941 GCA_027575285.2 Zoanthus pulchellus | reverse complement strand
TTACTAATAGACCACTAGTAGCGTAGCCAATCAAAATGCTGGATTTGCAATAGTCCACTAGTTGGGTGATACTAATCTACTGTAGTTTGCTTTGCTTGATCAACTCTCAGTTTCTCATTGCCAAGTGTTTTATTTTGTATGTGTTATGTTATGAGAACATGGGTGTTGTTAACCGACTGGGACTTAAAGGGTTAAACGGGTACTGCTAAACAGCAAAAAAAATAGTTGTGTAACAGAACAATCTCGCCCCTAGTCCTACTCGGCTAGCCCTAATCCTTACCTCATCCACGTTGATTCTAACAATAGCGTTAGCTGTTTCGCTGTTCACAGCTACTGCGCTGTTCCACTGTTTAGCAAAGCCAGTCTTACACAATACTACACACACAATAAGAATACCACAAGGTTTAAAGTTGATTATAAATAACTTACAAGAGTTTTCGGTCTTTTAATTTCGCGTCCGGTGGCTTTCAGTGTTGTATCTAGAACTGAAAAGACAGTTGAAGAAACTTGAGAAAAAACGTAAAAAGCAAAGAGTAAGAGAGTCTGACCAGGAAATGCGCTGTGTAAATAGTTTTGATAAGAAGCTTCTAGCATCTATGTTTTAAAAACTTTGCTCGAATCCCAAAATTAAATGTGCTCCTGCTCCAAACCTTAATGAAACCCCTGATTTACTTTATAGCAGCATTCGTCTGACATTTAATCTTATTGACAATGTCACTGTCCATGCAACAAGCGCTGTCATACGACTGTATTTGAGATTGTACCAATCACTTTCATTATCGCAATCACCATGTCTGCGATTTTTATATTTTACTGACAGAGGTTCGCTTGTTGTTTAAAGTTTATCATAGCAGTTAAATGAAATAAAGTTTTTCAACACCTATAAAACTCTTTAAAGCCAAGAAAGCAGTGTTAAACACCTAATTGTGTGAGGAAGAATCAGTGTAATGCCTATAATTTAAACGTCGGATTTTGCTTGTGCCGAATTAAACTCAAATTTAGGTCGCCTGAACTATTAAGTTCGACACTTGAATTAGACGTTGAATTAAATTCAGAAACGGAGCTGTTAATAAATAATTACAGTATTTTCAGTTCATTTTCCCTTGATTTTTCTATTTGATACATTGAAAAACAAAGAATTCCTATGTGAAAAGCCTGTTTTATGACGAATAAAGTATGTATGTACGTATCATTGTAAACGAGATTTTTACTGATAACATTTAAAGACTCTAAACTGAAATTTTTCAAGTTCTGTGTTTGCCTTATACCATCGTTATACAGAAATTAAGATCCATACCAGCTGACTATGATTATGAAAACAGAAAAACAATTTATCGAAACTGTATGATTTCGAGAAATGGAAATGGTAAGATTACCTAAAAATATCGAAAAATAGATTCTTGCAGATTAGTTTCTACTTTTACAATTTATATGTTTAATTTCTTTTCCATTAGTTTGTTGTCTAATCCATGTTCATATTTATTTGATATCTCAAGTCTAGCTTCAAGGAGCACACCCAAAGAGCAAGTCCAACGAAGTCCCATCTATCCCAGCGTGGCATCATCACGCGGAGAGCTTAAGCCACAGATTAACACCAAGTATGAATACAAGAGCAGGCAACTCATGATTAAGCTGTAGTCATGGTTTCATCATAGGCGGACGTGGTTGGCGCAGTTGGTAAGATCTCTGCTTTCGAACCACAAGGTCCTCAATTCGATCCCAGCACTTTGCCGATATTTGAATATTTGTGTGACCTTCTTTACCACCTAAGCCAACTCAGCTTTCCATCCATCCAGGGTTGGTAAATGAGTACTAGGCGTTTGCTAGGAGCTAACCCGCAATGTATTACTGTCCCGTACAGGGGGAGTTAAAGACTGTCAGCCGCTTAACAGTACGGAATCCGGAGATAAGCGCCGGACCCATGGGCCTCAAGGCTTGTAAAAGGATTTAACTTATAGCACGGTTTCTTTTTAATTACATACATATATAATGCACATTGTATATATTAACTTAGCACTAGCATGAAGAAGATTTATTCCATCACTTTGAAGTTCGGATTCTAACAATCAGATTTTACTGGATTTCAGATTCTGTTTCATGAGTCGAACCAACAAATAAATAATTTTCATACCTTGTGCAAGTGATCTTGTCGTACCAACATTATCTGGTTCAGGTGCATCTGACATTTTTGAGGAAGTCTCAATTACTGTTAACTTGGTAGAGGAGGAAAACCTCAAGGACCGCATTATGTTGAAATTTCTAAATCGACTGGACATCTTGGCCCACCAATTCTATAGTTAAAATGAAATTGATTCATCTAAGTCACGCCATACAGTGTCGAAATTTTCTAAATTTAAAATTAACAAATGTTGGAAAATGATCAATTTTTTTAAAGTGTATAGAACTAAAATTGTTACCTTGTTCTTGGCAAGGTCCCTGTTCAAAAGCAAGAATGAACATATCAGCAAGCGACTTGACACATGTGCATGAAAGGAAGCTTATAAAATCACATCGGAACACTTCTGTCTCATGTTAAAATGTTGGGCCCAGTTGTTCAAAATCCAGTTAGCACTAACCCAGGATTAAATGTTTAACCCACGATTTTGTTTCCAATCTCAAAAGGAGAAATTCCAGCCGTAATTTTGGGATTAACAAAACTTTTTCAAGAAATACCCAAACAGCATTCATAAATAATTGTTTACGTTTTCTTAAAGAACAAATTTCTCTTTGAATTGTTTGCTTAACCCAGGGTTAAACTTAACCAGCCTTTGAACAACTGGGCCCTAGTTGTTAACCTACAAATGTACTATAACACAACAACAGTGTTCGTTTCTATAATCTTCACAGTGATGTGCATCAAAGTGAAGGAATAAAACTTATTATCATATAATTATCCATAAAATAACACGTTACCATGGTTACACCTTGAGTGTGATCACGGCAGCTTTGCGATTCATTCAACATGGCTACAAAGTATTTTATGGATAATTATGATAAACAGAATATTACATGGTCGCTTGGAGATACGGATTTTATCTTCTCGTGTTGAAAATATTTCACTTGTTCGCTACACTCACTCGTGAGATATTATTTTCAACACTCGAAGATAAAATCTGTATCTCCGCGCACTTATGTAATATTTTCTATATTATGGTGGTTAGACACCCGAAATACTGTAACTACAATGAGCTAATCTAGTTGGGATCATTAAACTTCAATTAAGCAGAAAATATATCAGGAAGTTGATCACGTTTTTAGAAAACGAAAATGAAAAAAATGAAATAACGATAAAAGTAAAGTAAATTTTAGAATATTTGTGATATATTTGTATCACTGAAGAAAACGTTCTTTGGGTTCCCGTTTAAAACAACAAAAACGCAAAGTTTTTAACCGTTCTTTAATGTCGTTCCAAATATTTGGGCCAAAATACCTAATATTAAGAACCCTAAAAACTGAAAATCGAGTTATAAAACTTAAACGTATTTTACTCTTGTTTTTGTTTTTGCTTTTGTAACTTTTTAATCAATTGATGAAATTCTACAAATTAACTATTCATTCAGTGCAGAGCTAATTAACACTTGTAAATTCTGTATCAAAACGTTTTCGATAGAAAGTGGAAGTTAATTATTGAACAATTGTCCTGGCAGCAAATATAAAAACAACTTTCATTCCTTTAGGAGAAAGAAAAAAGATATTTGTAAGAAAGAAATTATACTTTAATTAATGGAACCATCGAGACTGATGAAACTGAAATATCAGCAGCTTACTTTAAAATAACGCTTATCTTGAAATATATTAAACCAAATTTTGGTAACTTTTGGTGTTTTGACAAACAGCGGTTTTCTGTAAGTTTCTCGACATATCGTCATCCAAAATGCATATGTAGTCAAGTTAATAATAACAGTATTTAATAATAATAATAGTATTAATAATAATGGCTGCAAATTGGCAGCCGATAAGAAGTGCCCTCATTAGAAGGGAGAGACCACAACACAGGGATCACCACCCTGCTATTTGCGATAAGTGCGTGGGTTCTTTTAAATCCCTCAACAGAGAGATAGAAAGGCAAGGCCTACGGTTTAACGTCCTTATCCGAGAAGACGCGAAAGTCTAACCATCTGCAGATGTTAGAGCAAAGGCAGCACTTTCTCCTCAAAACTTTTAAGACCCTGAGTGTTGGTATGGCCGGAAAGATTTGTTAACTCGTACCTGAGACCTCCCACACAGCAGACTGATGCCTTACCAACTGGACTAACCAGTTGTCTTGTATAATGTTCTAAGCACTAATTAATAGCCTTCGAAACCTTTATTCAGCGACCAGTAATGATGCATAACAAAAGTAAATGCCGACGGACTAATGAAAAGATCAGGGTTTTCATTAGAAGCCAGGACCCAGGACCCAGATAGCGCTACCCGTTGACTTTGATCAACATTTCCGTACATAATTGATGCGAAACATGCCTTCAGAAACAACTAACTTTGTTTTAATTGTACTCATTACGAAAACAAGCTCTCCAATCAAGCTAAAAGATACTGAAAAAAAAAACCGGTAACCATTTTTTTGGATTTCCCCCACATAATACCTTCTTTGAATTTGCTTTTATTTTCAATCACTTCCCTCCTCTATCCAGACTGAAACGTTTTTAACCACACTTCTTCCCATTTGTATTACCCTTTCAGTCCCAGTTCAATTATTAAGTTCTCCCAACTTGGGCCCATACTTTTTATTAAACAAGTTTGGGAGAATTTCACTTTTAATCTTCATTATTTTGCTTTGTTTGATCAATTCTCATTTTCTCATTACCAAATGTCTTATTTTGTATTTGTTAAGTACGGAGATGTTGAGTGTTGATAACTGATTGGGAGTGAAAGGGTTAAAAATATGTGCTTTCTTTGTCGTCTTTGTCCTACAACTCCAACGTGTTTTTCAGTGAGAAAAGTGAAAAGTACTGAATCTTCCTCGATGATTTGATAAGGTGTGATGGTATATCTTTACAGCAGTATTCATGCCAGATTTAAAGCCGGCACTAGCCATTTTCTTTGCTCGACTGTAACAACGAGAAAACAAAAAATACCAAATGTTGTCAAACCGGTTTATGATCTAATATTAGCATACTCTAGCATGAAAGTGATATTCACTGCTCGTGTGAACAGAGTTCCTCCCCCTCTCGGAGCTCTGGTACACAAGGTACCCCCCATATCCCCCCACACACACACACAATATATATATAACCCCCTACAGTATATACAAGTATCAGACCTCCAGGATAGCAAATAATTGCCCGCTCACCCTAGTTAATGTTGCCTTGTGCTTCAAAAGTTAATAAAAACCCTGGTAAAGATACATTAAATTTTATAACACACATTGAAGTTTTACCTATCCATATCATCTTTGGGTAAACTTATAATTTCTCTGTCCATCTTGATATCTTTTGGTCTCATATTTGTCCAGGGGAGAAAGCTACGATCTGCAAGAGAACATTTACAGCTACTCATTTCAAATAGAAAGTGAAAGGATCACGTAAAATTTTTTAAGCAATTTTGCAATTTTGTTTGCACGATCTTACGGAAATTACAAACTTTGCACAGAAAATCACGGACGACTCAAACGTACGTTTTTTAATTCTAAGGCAAGCAATTTAATTTGTGAGTACGACAGTCATGCCCTGTTTTTACATTTCTTGGATTGATTTTGGGTGTCCAATAGTGCGAGTAACATCATGTACTGCCTCAAACGACAAGCACTGCTGTAGCAAGCTATTTTAAGAACACTTGAAAACGAGGAACCAGAAATATAACAATAATACAATTGAATCCACCTGTACAAGACTAGTGTTCAAAGGACCAAGCACTTACCTTGAAAGCACTTACAATTAAATCCACCTGAAAGCACTTACAATTAAATCCACCTGAAAGCACTTACAATTAAATCCACCTGTACAACACTAGTGTTCAACGGACCAAGCACTTACCTTATTTTGAACGAGCACTTGTGCTCTTAAACGTAACGTGTCTAAATAAAGTATTGTATTGAATTGAATTGTATTGTATAATTTGTACCTTCACTTCTTTAAATACAGAATCTCACTTATCTCTGTGATAGATAAGATTGTACATAAAGACATAATTAGTAACAGTATGAATTTATAGCAGAAAAAGTTATAAAACTAAGGCGAATAAAACCTTTAAATAAATTTTTATTCGCATTTTATAACTTTGTATACATACATTTAAATTTAACCCTCTCAATCCCAGCTTTATGTTTAAATTCTCCCAACTTTTTCCTATACACTCTATTGAACAAGTTTGAGAGAATTTTAATGTTAATTTTCTGTCAGTACGTTGCTTTGCTTGATCAACTCTCAATTTCTCATTGCCAAATGTTTTATTTTGTATGTGTTATGTAAGGAGAAGTTAGGTGCTGATAATTGATTGGGACTGAAAGGGTTAATAGTGATTTTTATGTCTATAATACATGGTATTGTTATTAACTTACTATTCTTTGGTTTAGCAGGAAGCTGCATCGTAACAGATGCAAGCAATCGAAGAACTTCGGTATCACCTAGAAATAACAGTAATTACAAATAGAAAGCCCAAAATAGCGTACAATCTAATTGGCTATGTATTGCTGTTTATATTATATATAAATCACAGATAATGCCACATAATAAACTATGATCCAAAACAGTCAAAGAGACTTTTGTGTGAAGAAGTTGTTTTCTAAAAGGAATGAAAAAAGGTATTGCTTGTACTTCTGGACAACTTGTTATAATAAAACAGTCCTGAACTTAAATACACTGCAGGATAAAATTTAGCGAAAGTTTTTCAAAAGCTTTCAAACTCTGCTGAGTCCTTGGTCACATGATTGGTTGTGACGTCAACTCCGGAAGTCTGGGGCGGGAAATTTGAACTTCTACGAGGGCCCCCCTTTTTCTGCTCCTGAGGAGGTTGGTCCAGATGGGTGATAGGTTGTGGCGACCTCCATCCTTGTTGAGCCAAGGGTTCAATGTTCTGATATGGATGGCCTCCTTCATACCACCTAGGTGTACTTAAGTTCAGGACTGTTTTATTATCATATTCGTGGATAGATGAGTCTACACTGTATTAACTTTTTATAAGAGAAAATGCTATGACATGTAATTAGAGCTCTACAGAATACTCGAACAGCAGTCTGGAAACACTTTTGATGCTGCTTTACACTTAATAAGTAAAGGTAATCACGTGGAACCGAGTAAAAATAACGGTTAATTTCACAAGCATTTTCAACTTTTTTTTGCCATCTGAATTACTTTTTCCTTCAATCCCAACATCTCCATTAGGTACCCTGTCTTCTTTTTCTCTATTAGTTTTGCACCACACATTGCTCTCACCGTTGCTCTCTCTCTCAAAATTTCCATCTCATTTTCCCTCAAACACCATATTTCACTCCCATATAACGTAGCTCATCTTCCACAACTGCGATACTGTAAATCATTACTTTCATCTTACGCGAGAACCTTTTTGAGTTTAGCAACTTTCCACATTCCTTGATCTTCACCCACCCAATTCTCACCCTTGTTGTCACAGCTGCCTCACAACCACCACTTACATTCACTCTATCCTCAAAATAAGTAAAGTCAAACCTGTGATTGAAGCCACATCAAAGGCAGTCCAGCCTCCCCTCCCATGCAGATTCACATTTGCTCCATGGTCAATAAGAAATTTTGCAACCTTCGTGTGACTGTAAAACAAACAATATTGATTGAAAGAAAAACACTTATTATATAGGTTTTTTGTTTGTATTGTAAATGCAGCTACTGTTCTCATACTACAGGAATCATACAAAACCAGTTAAAAACAGAGTTATAATAACTGAGTTAACACCTTCAAGCAATAACGTTCTCTCTCAAAACTGATTTGTTGTCTATAAATTACTTTTGATAGTACATACATTTTATGAGAAATGTGACAAAGATAGTTTTACAGCAACTCACCCATACAAAGTTGCCTGCATAAGGGCAGTCCATCCATTCTTTTTGTCCTGCACATCAAGATCTGCTTCATGTTCATACAGCAACTGTACGACCTCCAAATGGTTGCCCATCGCAGCATAAACAAGAGCAGTAGCTCCATCCTTATCTAACAAAAAACCAAAAATGTGGTTCAGAAATTTTTATCTTTATTAACTATTAAAGTCAATTCCTTCTTCATATCTCTACATGTTGTACGTGGTTTCATACACTTTGCAATAATTTATATATATTCAGCAATCGTTCAAAACCAAATAATATTTTGACACTGGCTGTACAGTACTTGCTCATATAATAATTTACTCTTGAACCAAGCGGGTGTCTACAAAATGAAGACCTTTTTATAACTGTTCTGTTAAACCATAAACAGTCAAACCATGTCAAAGCTGTTGCTCAGACACCAACTATCGCAAAATTATTTGGGTCTTCATTTTGTAGATTAGGCCACGGAAGGTCAAACTACAAAACAATGACCTGTTTTCTTACTAGTCAGTTAAATGCGAGATAGTCAAAACCACTCCTTAGACACCAATTAACTGACACTAAATCAATAAGGTCATTGAGTTGTAAATAAAGTTGGCTCAAACTACAAAACTACTTTGATGTCTGGGGAACAACTTTGAACAGTTTTAAGTGTGTCTACTTTGACAGGAAAGTGAAAAAAGGAGGTCTTCGTTTTGTAGCTTGACCCAGTTAATCTACAAAATTAAGGCCCGATTAATTTTCATTATTTGGTGTCTGAGCAACAGCTTTGACACGGTTTGATTGTTTTGGGTTTGGCAGGAGTTATAAACAGGTCTTTATTTTTGGGTCTTACATCGATCATAGGTCTTCTTTTTGTTGACACCATGAACCAAGGTGTTTCCTTGCCAAGTTTAAATCTTAACAACTTCAGCATTTCTACGTTAGATTTACATCTCTCGTCCAGATATGTCTTGCTAATCAAGCAAAAGGAGAAGAATTTCTAGCTCAATTTATGAAATACTTAGTAAATCTGTCCAGCTAAACAGTTAACAATCTCAATTACTCTATTGAGTCAATAAAAGACATATCTCTATGCAATGAAATGTTTTCAATGCAACAGATAGTAAAACTTCAATTCACTGCATTGTCTATCAGGAAACAAACGTAACAGCACCTTATTACATAAAACATATGGTAACCAATCAATCAGTAAATTAGGTTTGGTTGATTAATTAGTAGATCTAATTTTAAAACTAGTAAAGAGGTCTTACCTAAAGAGACAATATTGGAAATGCTCAAAACAATACAAAAAATACATAACTAAGGTTTTGTACCAAGAGTTATAATTTTAGAATTTCTTCAAAGATAATTGGTTGATGCGAAAACTAAGAACCCCGAAAACTAAGACCTAAGACCCGAAAACCAAGCCGGAAAATTAAGACCCGAAAACTAAGACCCAAAAACTAAGAACCGAAAATTCAGACCCGAAAACTAAGACCCGAAACCTAAAACCCAAAAACTAAGACCCAAAAACTAAGACCCGAAAATTAAGACCCGAAAACTAAGACCCAAAAACTGAGACCCGAAAACTAAGACCCGAAACCCGAAACCGAAACCTAAGAGCCGAAACCTAAGACCCAAAAACTAAGACCCGAAACCTAAGGCCCGAAACCTAAAACCCAAAAACTAAGACCCGAAAACTAAGACCCAAAACCTAAGACCCGAAAACTAAGACCTAAGACCCGAAACCTAAGGCCCGAAACCTAAGACCCAAAAACTAAGACCCGAAACCTAAGACCCGAAACCTAAGACCCAAAACCTAAGACCCAAAACCTAAGACCCAAAAACTAAGACCCAAAACCTAAGACCCGAAACCTAAGACCCGAAACCTAAGACCCGAAACCTAAGACCCAAAATCTAAGACCCGAAAATTAAGACCCGAAAACTAAGACCCGAAAACTAAGACCCAAAAACTAAGACCCAAAAACTAAGACCCGAAAATTAAGACCCGAAAACTAAGACCCGAAACCTAAGACCCAAAAACTAAGACCCAAAAACTAAGACCCGAAAATTAAGACCCGAAAACTAAGACCCAAAAACTGAGACCCGAAACCTAAGACCCGAAACCTAAGACCCAAAAACTAAGACCCGAAAACTAAGACCCAAAACCTAAGACCCAAAACCTTAGACCCGAAAACTAAGACCCGAAAACTAAGACCCGAAACCTAAGACCCGAAACCTAAGACCCGAAACCTAAGACCCGAAACCTAAGATCCAAAAACTAAGACCCGAAAACTAAGACCCGAAAACTAAGACCTGAAAACTAAGACCCGAAACCTAAGACCCAAAAACTAAGACCCAACAACTAAGACCCGAAACCTAAGACCCAAAAACTAAGACCCGAAAACTAAGACCCGAAAACTAAGACCCCCTTATTTTCTTTATTTTTACCCGCCTTCAGTTCGTCATTTTTCCAACCTCCAACCTCCCGCGTACATCTATAACTCAACAGTGTACGCTATGACGTTTACCATTTGTTAAGTATCTTCTTAGTAAATTTTAAAGTAATTGCAAAGAAAGAAACTGAAAACCTTGTTTTAAAATCCTTGTTTTAAAAACGAGCCAACCCATAAAACAGAATATCTACCACTAGTATGGTACAACGTTTTCACTTAACAGATTGAACTGATTTGTTTCATCATAACATTGAAAAAAACGGGCAACTGTTTTTAAAGACATGTTTCGGCATGCTTATGCCATCATCAGTTTAATGAAAAGTAATACGTGTTACTAAAATAAATACAAAATATGATAATTTTTTACAATATGACGTAATACATTATAATGCAATGAAACGGAAATTATAGAGTTAAGAAAGTATTGAGATGATCTAGTTGTTTGTTAAGGTCGGGTTTATTTTTATTTATATAAAAGGCTTCTTTAAGTTTAAGATCAATAGCGTTATTCG
>JAOBRB020316584.1:0-10941 GCA_027575285.2 Zoanthus pulchellus | reverse complement strand
TTGGGTTCGAGTAATACTACCACATGGTCGGAAAGACCAAAGGGGGGGAAGGTTTGCACAAAGTCCTTGTTATACACATGAGTCATGTTGGTGAGAATAAAATCTAATGTTCGATCACCTCTGGTTGGTACGCTCACCAGTTGTTTTAGCTTGAAAATTGGTACAGTAGCCGATTTACGTTAAGTCGGTTAAAATCGCCAGAAAGGATAATACCACAACCAGGAAAACGCCCTTCGATTGTCGTGAGTGAGGTAATAAGATAGATAACTACTGTTTGATCCGCTGCAGACACACCATAGAAAATAGTTCCTCTGATTATATTATGACAGCAGATGATGACTTCTTTGCTTTCAAGTTACTACTCTCTGACCTTGAATTAATGTACGTTAGAAGCCATCTCATGCCTTCAAACTTGGGATCGAAACTAACAACGCCCAAGGATCCATAACCAAATTTTCCATTTATCTAACAAATATACCAAATAAATAGCGTACGAATGCTTTCATATTGTCTTTTAACACCCTTGACTGTGATTTGGAGCAACTCCAGAAGTTGACTAACTTTCTTTTGTCGTGAAAGCTTTTCTTCTTCTTCCGTTGTATATAGTTGAAAACTCGCAAATTAATTCCATGAAGCTTACATTGCTATCTTGTGCTGTTTTTGTAACTGCAGCGAGATTTATCGGGGGTTCTTCTGTATTCCCCAGTTCGTCTACTGTCAATTCTGCCATTTTGAACGTGCACATGTATGGTAAATCTGGGGACTATGTTCAATATTTTAGATACCGACAGTCGCCGATGGCGTTCTCACACAATAACGTTGGGAAAATTTTGTTTATTGCGATTGCATCGGCAAAAGTCGGCGTTCCACTCGATGGCGTTCTTATATATATGAAAACACGTCCCCGACATATCAGAGCAGCAATCGCCGACCCAGTTGCCGACGATTTGCGATATACGAGAACCAATAACTGATAACTAATGTAGCTAAAAAATATATGTTGCTTTATAGTGTTGTACATTTTTACTCTTGTCATTCTTGTATAAATAAATACTTTTCCTTTTCCATTTCGACTAGAAAAGACCGGTCTCAATGGAATTATTTGTATTGCAGTCTTTCAAAGAAATAGAGATAATAGGACCTGGCTCAATTAGAAGGTGGCATGAAATGCTATAAATAGCTGCAGCTTTATTTGGAGAATATATAGATAGACATTGAGACAGTAAGACTGACGGACAGACAGACGGAGAGAAAGACAGGTAAACAGACAAACAGACAAACAAACAGACGGACAGACACATAGATAGACGGACAGACACATAGATAGACGGACAGACACATAGATAGACGGACAGACACATAGATAGACGGACAGACACATAGATAGACGGACAGACAAACAGAGAGAAAGACAGGTATACAGAGAAACTGACAAACAAACAGACGGAGAGACACAGAGATAGACGAACAGAAAGACGGATGTATAGTGGATAAATAGTTTTTTAAATTAAGTTTTTCAGCAAAGTATCAAACCGCTGTCGAGATAAACGAAATAGGCGTGGAAAATATTCACCGCGCGGAAGTAGAAAATTAAAAGAAATCCCAAATGTAAACAAAAGGCTGCTTTTGAACAAACATATTTTCCATTTTGAGTGGTTATCTATGCATTGGGATCAGAGATCGTGCTTTTACCATTTTTCTTCCGAGTCCTCAGAAGCTAGTTTTTCTACTGAGTACCTCGTTAAACATTTATCACAAATGGGAAATGTAAACAAAAGGTTTTCCATTGTTGACAATTTGTAGCTGTGAGATGTTCGATTTTCTGTAAATGCAATTGGTTTAACGCACAAATAGTCGTGTAATATTGTACGTGAACTGATTACAATGAGTGTAACGCAAAAAAAGCCGATATTTGTATAAAATATTTACTAGTTAATCCGTCTCGATAACTTACTGTCAGGTTTGATTCCGGGTTACTAAGCTACCAAAATTGCTACTAACTATCTAACAGCAAAATTGCTAAATATTTGTTGAGAAACAACATCAATAAAACTGAAAATATCAATCGAGTTCGATTTACAGATCTTAATCAATTCTCAGTTTAGAAAAGATCCAGACAAGCTATTAATTAGGTTTTATTTTTACAGAATTTTTGTTGCGGGCGACTGGTCCGAAACTCGGAATAGTACGTAAAGCGGGTAACAGTATTTAACACTGCTACACGCATATGTAATAATTATAAATATTTTTTTGTTCTTTTTAATAAAATTTATATGTACAGAAAGGTGACATTTTCATTTGATATGTTTAAAAGAAACTTATATTGACAAGGAATTATTTCAGCGATTATTCAAAATGAATTGTGACTGTTTGAGGTGACATTTTGACAGATTTCAAAGAAAACTAAAAGAGATTTGTCAGTGACATATTTGCGTGAAAAAGGCAAAGAAAATGTTGGCAATGAAAAACTTGTGATTTAAATTTTCACCGCTTCGGTGAAATTTAACTGTTCTGAAATTATTGACTTTAGTTATGTGATGTAAAATATTAACACATTTTGAAAGAACAGTACTAAAATAGATAACTTCAGAAACTCTCAAGAACAGCAATGAAATTAAAATATCGAAACAGCTGATAAGAAACCGAAAGCATAAATAATGGTATTGAGCTCAAGAAATTGGAAAATGGCATTTTCTTTGTTAATTCAAACCAAAGAAATGTTAAACACCAGAAGTTTTTAGTCTATTGTATAGTTGTTGTTAAAAAGTTTTACAAAAGGCCAAAAGCAAAAAAAAAGCTCAAGGTTTAAATGTTAAAATGTTTTGAAACAAGAAAAAGGTGTATTGCCAGTTGACTTTTTAAATGAATTTATTTCATAAAAAAAACCCCTTGGCCGTATATTTAGAGATAGGGCGCATCAAAAGGTGTTTACCAACACAGCAATTTCTCCAAGCCTTTTTTCTTGCTTTACGACACTAATTTCAAATGTTTTGGTTAGCCAGTAATCATCCCAATCAATTCTAATTTTCATATGCTAAAAAAAATGAAGTTTCATGCATAGGCCATCTGGTTATGAAAGCGGAAAAAAACCTCGTGTCCTTGCCATTACTGAGATGAAAATAAGAATTAAGCTTCTCGACTATAATTAACTTGTTAGGTTCATTTCTGTTATAACAAGCTTTACAATAATATTTTTCTATTCTAAAAGTATGTTTAAAAAAGAATACAATGAGTTTGGCTAAAAGTATCAGTTTTTACAATAACAAACATTATCACCCCAAGTTTAGACGTTCACACGGAAAATATCAAAACCTACTGCGTATAGTTCTTACCGATAGTAATCTTCTCGACACAAAATGACGCCGTCCTTTGTGAAGCAAGTCAACTCGTTGTGGAGTCGTAAATCGCACTCGTTACATTTCAGGCAATTTAAGTGCCAGCTTTTGTCCACCGCCATCAAGTAAAATCTATCATTGATTTTTGCTCCGCAGCCAGCACAAATGCATGATGTATCTTCCAAATTCATTGACTCGATGGCAGGCATACTCTATGACCAAAAGCGAATCAACATCTGCTTAATATACATCACAACTTAAGATTTTTTGAAAAGTAAATTGAATCGTGAAGTAATAATTCTATTTATTTTAAAGAGTTTCTTTTTAAGATTTTTGTATTCATTCTGTTGCTTGTGTATATTGGAAGTTGATAAGCAAATAGAACTAAAGGCGTTTCCTTTAGTCTTTTATCAATTTTAAGAACTTAATGCAAAGTGTTGTTGAGGATTTTAAGGCATAACAATGTTAAAAATGTTTTAAAAATGTTCTTTAGTTTTGATACATTTTTTGAAAAAATTGATCTCAACATAGAAAAAACCTAAGTCAAGTGTTTAACATAAAAACATATAATTAACACGAACGTGATTTTCATTTAGAACTTCATAGGTGACTGCCCTAAAGAAATTTCTCATAAAATTTTACATGGAGTGATTCTTTCGGTTTGTCAAAAACCGCTTATATTAAATTTTTAAATGACATCAAATAAATTGATAGCCCTGAAACCAAAGCTATAAACACTTTCTAGTTCCTTTAATAGCAGGTCAAGTGGCTTTCCCTATGGCGAAATGTAGAACATACACTCGCATTGACATGAGTACGATTACTTTCAGCTACATTAACTCACACAGCAGGTCGCTAGCTTCTTTGAGTAATTCAATTCACTTTGTCCTGTTGATATATTAAATATAAGCTATATGAAGCTGTCGTGTCCTTAAATTCTCACCTTTTATCGGTGATTCGTTTTTGAATCTCATTTTAGTCATATAAACACAATCTTGACTGTTATGGGCCCGGCAAAAACCCTTTGAAATTAATTCTATTGTACTCAGCGACCAGTCAACGAACAGCCTTCAAAATGATTGACAATTATATAAAAATGTAGATTGTGTCACTGATCTCTCTGTACTTTAAGATTTTAAAAATTGACAATTATTGTACAGATTTCTTGCGTAAAGCAATTTCTAAATGGACGGCCAAAAAGCACAATAAAATTGACAGCATGGAAAAACCGACAAGATTATGATGGAGCTCTCAACGATGCGAGAACGACAGCCGCTTTGGATTAAAAAGATGTGGGAATAAGCGTATGCTATGAACGGTGGGTTTTGTTCTTATGAGGTCTACTGTTTTGGCTGTTCAGCAGTAACAATAGATTAAAGAAAAACCACTTTTCCTGCTAGCCAACGCGCTTGAAGCATAATACAATACCCTTTAACAGCACAAATTAATAAAAAAGCCGGTTTGACATGTGTAAAATCAAACCAATTTGTTTACGCAATGATGTCATTGTTGCGAACAGTTTACATCGATTACATTTTTACTGTTTTTCTGTCTCGCCTTTCTTCTGTACTTTATTTCACATTAGCTAGAAAAGGATTTAATTCTCTTAAAATGTTTTCTCTTGAAAGCGCAATCTCCGATTTTCTTTATCGGCCAAACAAGAAACGTTTTCACGAAGCCGATCGATTTATGTATTTTTGAATGAATTTATAAAATGACAAAACTTTTAAAGTCTCTCTTACTTTCCCTTAGAAAATAATAAAATTCTCCCAAAATCTGCATTGCCATCGGTCTTAAAACTCAGTTAGGACCCTAATGAAATTAACTGTAAGTGTAGACATGCAAGTATACTGCCGAAGAGGAACAAACAGACAGAGGCAATCTGTTTATATTGACCCAACACTTTATTAAAAAACTTTTTAGTATAGATTTAAAAATATCAGTGGGATCGAGAAAGCAGGGAAAATTATATTAACAACAATCAAACCCATAAGTCAAAACATAAATAATACTAGTTGAAACGACGCAGAAATAATTGGAGACAAACTGCATGTGTTTCATTTTCTTTTCTAGCCCAAAAGATTAGGCTTCATCCGAAGAAGAGAGGCTGACTTTACTAGTTGACGATCTTTTTTTCGGATCTGTATGCCGTTGTATTTTGTATGAATCTTAAGATTAACTATTGTACAAACCCAGTACGACTATTTATAATCGTTTTTGGGAAATTGTGTTTGCGTATTTTCCATCCATTTGTCTTGATTATCTCTAACTCCGTTTCATTTACACTTCATTAAAAATACAGGAAACAAAGTCTTTATTTTTATTTTCGCAAGGGCAATTTAAACAGCAAAGTTTGGAAAATGTTTTTGTCGTACAAATGATTTAAGTTTCGAAAAACATCGCAATCTGTGCACTAACAAAACCGATTATAAAACTTTTACAAGTACGACTTGAAAATGCATCTAAACTTCAGTGCTGCGAAGGATGAGGACAGAATAAAAACGCTTAAGATAAATTATGGCTCATAAAGAAACAGAAAGTGCCTTCCAATTATCACACATAACAATCTTTGATACGACATATTTAGCGATGCAGAGTTTTGCTACATATAACAAAATTCACATGCAATTTGGTTTCCGTAGCTAGGTGATTGTCGTTAAATCAGTGAATCCCAGCAGTCTGTTATCATATAACATTTAAGATAAAAATTGAGTTATTAACAGAACATTTACAAAACATGACAAAAACGATAACAATTTGGTTTTTTTTTTCTACGTTAAAAATAAACGATACAATTCTAATGTCGGCTTTTAGTGGGAGAAAAAAGAGAGGTTATGTTGATACAGCACAACGTTCTCATTTCAAGTCCCACAAGGCAACTCGAAAAAAGAACAAAAATATTTGTAATCCTACCTGGAGCCACTCAGTAACTGGAGCAGTGAAAATAGTGAGGCGACAGAAAAATGCTATTCACCTCACACACCCAACAAGAGATTCTTACTTCGCAAGACACCAGACACTTCCTTCGCAGCGTAAATACCTTGCGGTAAGAGCAGATGTGTTTTGAACGACGGGAGCCCCTAAAAGTCTTGCCCCTTTCATTAAAATGTCCTAGTATTGTCATAAACAAATCCATATGGTGGGCCAGTTCTCGAGACCAGCTGATATCTTTTGCCTCGCCATCGCGATAAAAACCCGGTAGCACACAAGTGCATTTACACGAGTACAATTCGATTTTACGATCGCGCAAGTCTTTAGATATCAGACGAGTCACAGAATTGTTTATACAATGTTTATCTGCCCGCACTTAACTCGTGAACGTATCAAAATGTACCAAAAATGTTCAAATTGCAAAATACTTGACGTAAAGAATACCTGCGCACGTGGTTGACAGAATTGAGCTATTGTAAATCGAGCTTTGTTCCGCTCATTGGAAATTTTTATTCAAAAGCGAACACTAAGGAACAAAAGTGTTTACAATCCGCTCTTGGAAGTATTGTACAGCCTCTTTACACGTTCTTCTATCTAACAAACACTCATTTTTCGCGTTTTTAAACCGATTTCAAAGACAAACGAAGAGCGCTTTTAAAATTTTAAAAAGACAAAACAAAACGGGCAGACCCGCTCGTTTTCTGAAGCCTTTATGTCGAAAGAATTAATAGAAAATTCAGTTTTTAAGTACAAATAGATTACAGTTACGTAATAAAAACGAAAGCGACGCCTTCAGGCAGGGTGAATAAATTGTATTCATCTCTTTTTGTTTCTGAAATTAAACAATATATTCAGCAATTAGCTCCTTCTCTTCGAAACGTCGAATTCTTGCAGTTTTCAGAGAATTGAATTTTCAATCTTGATAAAAAATTTATTTCCACTATTAACACACTCGGGCGCTTCTGTTTGCTAAACTCAACTAAAGCAAGGGATGCGAGTATTTAATTGAAGTACACGTTGAAGCAGCTTTGATTGTTATTAGTTTTTCCCTTATTCTAATCTACTTTGGACTTCATAAAATTGAAAACAGCGCAAAACAAAACTTTGTACTCGATTGCATAGCTTTTTTAATACTACAGCGCTTAGAAATTAATTAGAGACTTTAGAGGTTTGCTTCATTTTGATATTCTTATGCAAACCGCAAATTTATTCGTACAAAATGAAGGATATATCCTCACAATACAGTAAGACAAAAAGGTTTACGTGTTTGTATAAAATTCTTCTATGCGATAATTTTCATAACAGAGGGCCATATGTCGCGTGGCAGCACGTGCCGAGGAAATTCAGCCCAAGCAATGTTACTACCACATATTGCAAAATCATACAGATTCGTGAATATAAATCGTTTGCTCAACAATTTACTCAAACTCTTAACGCTTATCTTTATCAATAAAAAATATCTCTACCCTATTTTTTTATCTTAATGGAAAATAAACAGTGCGTCCGGAAAAGTTTTGGAAGATAAAAGACATTCAGACAAAAATTCTCGTTGATAAACTATTTATCCCTACTGACAGTTTTCAAGTGAACAAAGATCGACTATGAACAAAAATCGAGATAAAAACTTTCATCATCAATATTTATTGACACAAAAAGCGCTCGGATAAAATGCTTTGGGAATATAATTCGCATTTTGTAAGGAGCTTTACAAGGATGGCAAGTATCACAAACATTAAATTCGTTTCTCAAAAAATTCCTTAGTTTTATTCTAATTAATAAATTATACACTTTAAATTAGCTGTTCACAAATTGTGACATGAATTAGGATATTTCAGGTGCGGGAAGATAGCTGTACACCTGGCCACTGATAAACAAAATAATCTAATTACTTGCAAGATCCATTACCGTATATTAAAATGTAGGGAAATAATTGATTTCATCAAACTTGCCCCTAAATTGACCAGTCTGATATTATTCGAAGATCTCGGCAACCGACAAAGCCAAGACGAAACTAAGAGAATATTTATTCTCAAGTAAAATTTGAAAAATATCTTTTAAAAAAGAGAGAATATTAACATTCTAAAGAAACTGCGCTTGAAATTTTTCTAGTGATTAACAGTTGTACCAAGCACTTTAGACTGAATTGACTATTTGATGGTAAAAACATAACTCCGAACAGATTTATTTGCAGATTTGAAATAATTAGTATTTGTATAATTCTTTTCAATAGAGCCGAAGTTGAACTTAAAATCTTTCTAAAACGATACTTTTCTCACAAAAAGGAATTAACAATAACTGTTGTATGCCATATCAAGACTGGAAACTCTAACAGTTCAAATATAACTTCACTAACGCTACACTCAGTAAAACAACTATATTTCGTGATTTCATATAATAACCGACAGTCTATATCTTCACTTTATCTCTGTACTAAAAAGCCGTTAATAAAGTCTTTTGTTAAAGGATTTTTCTATTGAATTTTCAGTCGTGTGATCTAAAATGATACCAAAACGATTGTTCTGTCAACTGCATGCAAACAAACTTTTGCCAATTTTTAACAGCGACAAAACGAGACCATGAAAATCTTTATTCAACATCGGAGGAAAAAGTTGGGTCATTTTTTTGTTTTAAAAGCCGGTGCGAATATTTTAATACAATAACAGTTGGTAGCGAGGTTCACTCTACTGTAAAGATTTTTAGTCTCTATTCAAAGTTTTCGCCTTCAAACAATGCTGGAATTAAAAATTATAGAAAGTATCGCATTTTCGTCAAACTGTGAGAAGCAACCGCTGCAAATATCTTACAAAGAAACTGCTTTTCACGCTGGGAGTAATAACTTTTCATTAAAAGAAATATTTTGCACTTCTAGTCTAGTTTTTTTTTTTACTTTAATGGTATGACAGCATGGCTTCCAAATAAAACAGAGCACTGATTTTCGACTTGTATGTAAGTAAAGGGAGTGGACGTGGTTGCCACAGCTGGCAAGATCACTGCTTTCCAACCACACATAAGGCCCCTAGCTCAATCCCTGCAGTTTAATTGCCGCGATTCCAAAATCAGTGTGACCATATTTTCTATCCTTTCATCTTCCCATGGTAGGTAAATGAGTACCAGTATCTGCTGGGAGCTAACCTGCAATGGATTAGTTTCCCGTCCAGGGGGAGTCAAGGACTCTCATCCGATTAACACTACAGAAACCGCAGCTAAGCGCCGGCTCCATGGGTCACTAGGCTCGTATGAAGGGATTCAGCTATGTAGAGTCAAAACATAAAGCCCAACTTGCAAAGTATACGGCGGTTCAGTCGCTTTGATGTCGAGAATCCGACCGTATAAACGGTTACAAATGGATAAAGATTTTGGCAACAAGAAGTTTAGTCAAGAATTTGGAATTTTATACATTTTTGACAAAACTCAGTTTATACGGTCCAAGAACAAAAGCACACATACTGATTTCATTTTTCATGTGTAATATTGAATCCTTTAAAGCAAAAAACCAAAGCTATAAGCGATCATGCCATCTCAGATGCTTTCATTCTCTCAGCAATTAAATTCTTGTATAAACAAGTGAGGCTATGCGAAATAGGATAGTCGATGTCTTTGTCAAAAAAAATCAATCGAATTAGGATTAAATAATGTTTAACGTTTAGAACAAGAAACTAAATAAGATATAATATAAATCCATATTTTTATTTAGCCTTAAACTTTTTTTTTGAAATAAAATCTTGTTTGCGAAATTTATTCTGTTAGAGTTTGAAAAGTGTTAAAACTGGATTATTATATTATTCAGTTAAAAGAAATGCACTAACATTAGCTAAAAGATACAATTTGCATAAAAGTGAAAAACAACTTTTCGACAGTTCAAAAAGATTGGATTTGAACTATTACTTTAGAGCCCTGTCCACATGAGTCCAGAGATTTTGTATCCGCAAATTTTTTATGCGGATACAACTAGCGTCCACACGTGTCCGCCGTCTACGCTTGTTATCTCGTCTCCGGATACATGTTGGATACGTGTGGACGCTTGTATCCGGATATTTTTGTATATACGATGACGCTTTAGGATTGATTCAGTCTTTTCCGGGCGAGTATTTCCATCGTCCTTTGAGATATCCAGATACGTAGCGGATACGTGTATACGCTACGTATGGACGTAGATATTTTTGTATCCGGATAAAAAAAATTTGTGAATACAAAAATCTCCTGACTCGTGTGGACTAGGTATCAATTTACATGAACTTTGAATCGTTTCTAAAAAGAACTATAAAATCATATTACAACTGTGGTGAGCGAAGTTTAAAAGTCAGCATTTAATTCATTGTTGGCCAACAGATAATTCAGAACATATTAATATTTGCTCTCAGTTTCAGTATAACCCAAGATAAAATGACCTTCCGTGGAAAAGTTGCATGATTTTTACAACGTTTTTATCGGCAACAACATTATACAACTGTCGAGCAGGTCATAAACGCAAATGAAGCAATTGAGAAAGAGAAACCCACTAAAAACTAAGAATTCAACGTCTTCTCTTTCGAAATTGCTTTAAGAATTGCGTTCATAATCGCGAAGACTGTATCATAACGCGTCCGTGGTACTAACATTTGTTCCAACGTTCAAAAACTTTTTTCTCCGTGGATAACAGATATTCCTTGTGCTCTGCGGACGGTTTCTAGAGGAA
>JAOBRB020316474.1:0-10942 GCA_027575285.2 Zoanthus pulchellus | reverse complement strand
AATATTGTCATAATCATCGTTACAATTATTTTCATTCTCGGAACTGCAAGGGTTCTGAGAACGGTTCAAGAAACCTGCAGCTACAGGGTGTAGCTTGATGTTTTGTGCTAATCCAGCAAAATGTTGTGAATAACAACAACAACAACAACAATAAAATAATAAAAATAAAAATAATGATGTAACACATCTGTAATAGCAAAGTATGATACAAATAGTTGTTTATTCAATTTGTCAAATAAACGTAAGAGTCTGTTCCCATGAGACAAGATTTCTCGGGGAGTAGGGTTAGCAAAATAATTAAAACTTTTTCTGTTTCAATTTTTTCATCGCAAAAGGGAATAAAGGCCTAGATTTTTTAAACCGTCTTTATTTTCTAACAGGCGGACGTGGTTGGCGCAGTTGGTAAGTTCTTTGCTTTCCAACCACATGGTCCCCAGTTCGATCCCGGCACTTTGCTGAGATTCGAATACTTGACTTTATGTTATCTTCTTTTCCGCTTAAGCCAACTCAGCTTTCCATCCTTCCGGGGTAGGTAAATGAGTACCAGCCTCTGCTGGGAGCTAACCAGGGGGATTCAAGGACTCTCGTCAACTTACCCGTACAGAAATCGGAGATAAGCGCCAGCTCCATGGGCCACTAGGCTCTTAAAATGGAACCTCTTAAAATGAAGCTTCTTAAAATGATTTAGTTTTAGTCTCTGGGCTATGTAAAGGCAATCTCTCTAAACTTATGTTTTAGCTATTCCGCTCACATGATTCCGAATAACTTGGGGGTTAGAAACAACTTTGTGGATCATGCGCATTCGTTCCTGTAAGAAAGAGACAAGACGGCGGCTACTTTCCACCATTAACCATTAAGTTTTCTCATGTGGACCAGGGACAGTTTCATCCCTGCACCCAACGGCCGCAATGACACACCTCGCAGAATGCGCTACTTATCTATAAAATTGTACATATAGCAACTGAAATCACTTTTAGTACAAAGGATATTAAAAAATTAAAAACGTTTTCAATGGTTGTAACTACAATCAGTATCATTTGATAAATTGTATGATGATGATCAGATTGGTAGGAAAAACGTTTGCTAAACACAAAGAAAATTTTATTGAAAGCAAATGCGTTTTACATTTCTCCCAAACATTTGGCTAAAAGTTTGGTAATTAGATACATCATAGGGGTCATGAAAAACCAGAAAAGTCATGGAATTTGAAAGTGTTAAAGGAATTCAAACCATAACATTCCTTAGAGTTATAATCAATTTTAAAAAAATATTTTACTTTCCTTGTTTCAGGAGACCGCCTGAAGAGCAATTTATAATGACTTTCTTGTCAAAGGTAATTCTGATAACCTGAAAAATCTAAACTTATCTCTGCATACAACATTTTCCCCAAATGTGTTTATTATTTAGTAAAGTGTTTCTTCTGCTTAACAAGAACTCTTCTTGCATACAATTAGGTAAAGCTATTATGCTTACTGTTTAATACTTTAGATTCAAACTCTGCTCCGCCAAGATTTGAACATTGTTATAACTTTTTTACAGCAAGGCAGACTCAGCTTACCATTCTCACAAAGATGTTAAGTACAATAGTTTCTCCTGTAGGGCGTTAATCTGCTATGGATCGCTCCTTTTAACATCAAAGTATTGTCACAGGAGTCTTTTTCAGATGCATTGTACTGTTCTATGCAGTCAGCACCGTATAACACTATAGAAATCGGAGACAACTGCTTACTCTATTTAACAATTAGACTTCTTGGCTTCATGGTCGAGTATTTTACTGCAATTTGGGCCAAAATTAAATATAAATACATGCTAATTTGGAGTTGCTAAACGGGTGAATTTTTCAGTTTGTTTATCTCGTTTGTATCAAGCAATATTTCTGTTTTCTAATGCTTGTAACTTACCATTGGATATTTTCATCCCATACCTAGTAGCTTGTTTTGTCTTCTCGAGTATTGCACTATCTAGAAGTTCTTATGAATGGTCATTTGACACTTCCACAAAACGCGAATGAGCTGCCATTGTTTTCGCAAACTCGTCACCTCGAGGTTAGGGAGCCAATCAGATTGTAGTATGTGTAATAGCCCTGATGTTAAAAAACACTAATTGCCAATATTCTTTCTAAGTATTTAGCTATAGCTTTGGAGTTTTCCTATTTTTAAAATAAAATATTAATAAACATTGGCGAACTTACTAAGTTATAGTTTCTGAGTTTGTTCAGTGCTACATTGAACGAGTCCCATCAAGGATTAAACAGCTGTTTAAGGTACCCTTCCACATCAAGCAATCATGAAATTGCTATATATAGCTACATGTCTATATTTGGCTGTTAGGTCTTGACAGATCCTATACGCACCGTTCGCCATTTCGTACATAGTCGTTTTCCATTTCACGCAGTCGTTAAGTGTTATTGTAAAAAAAGGCATAGTTGTATAACCCAATCATTTTGAAACACGGAATATTTAAAGCCATGCATATGTGAAGGTCTCCTGGATGTGTTCCTTTATTGGTACAATGAGTGTTCGTCTTATTTTTTAATGGAAATGTACTGATTTTAAGAGGTTTTCAGAAATAGTGAATTTATCTTTTAATGGTACTTTTTAGGATCAAAATAGTTTTATGAAAAGTTATGGAACTGAAAATGGTTAAAAGAGTTCAAATCATAACATACCAGTTGTAATAGATTAAAGGCTTGTTACTTTCCTTGGGAATTTTGTCTCATTTTTAACAAACTCCTCTTTTCTTTCTACCTGGTGATGGTCTACGTAGTTTTAAGTTTCTTATGAACTGTATTGTTCACATCTAAGTAAGATTTAATTATCTTGGTTGCATTTTGTAACAGGGAGATTACGTTTGGGTCAATCCACTACACGGCGGTACCTTTGATATTCCAATAGGAGCTCAGGTCCAGTTCATTGAGAATGGACGCATTTTTCTAACGGATGACGAAGGACAGGTAGAGCAATTTTTAACAGTTAACACTCTTTTGTAACCCACGTTCCTTAAATGTTGGTAATTGGAATCTTCGAGCCATTTGCCCCTTGCTATTCTCAGTATTAATGAACAAAACGTTCCTATTTCATCTTTTGGCAAGTAGGTATAAGGTAATCCTTTACTAGTACTAGCCAAGTAACAAGTGGCGCCAGCGCTAGCGAGGTATAGGAATCTTATCCATTTCCGAAAGTGTTGGCCGTAAAACAGCTGAAGATCGTAATAATAGCAATAACGATAAATATTGAATAAAAAAACCGGACAACTGTTTTTAAAGACATGTTTCCGGCGGCATGTTTATGCCATCACCAGTTTACTGAAAAGTAATACGTGTTACTAGTATTTTATCAGATATGATACAATATGTAACTTTTGTTTCTCATTTTGTTCGCAGGAGCTAGTGATAGATGGAAGTACGTCGTCTGCGGGCAGACTGCGTACAATGCACTCCACTAGTGTCGATGGGGTACACGATATGGTAGGTTGTGTCGTAAACACAACATAAAAAATTCAGTATGTATTTTTTCAACCTTAGTTATTAGCTAGTTAGTTACCTTAGTTATTCGCGTTGGATTAGTTTAGTTATCGCTATAGTTTTAAAGACGTTAACAGACTTGAAGTTTTAAAGATTTACTTTTCATTAAAAATTAAAAACTTTCATAAATTTTCATAAATTAAAGTTGTTTAAAATCTTTTTTTTCTCTAATCTAGATACAACTTGGGGATCTAAGCGAGTCTGCCATTCTACGAAACCTGATGCAGCGGTATTACAACCAACAGATCTATGTACGTATATATTGCGTTCACGAGTGTTATATTTTTTCTGTTCGCATCCGTCCTTTCTCATCTCATCTTATCTTAGAAAAGGGTGTGAATCTCTTACGGTGGTAGAGATGGTGCTATCCACGGGTTGCACTCATCAACTTACAAACTACTGGCCAAATGCTCAGTTATTAGAGCACCGCTGACCCTTGTGACTCTATGCATTATTATTAACTAGTCTAAAACCTCAACCTCACACTGGTGAGATTCTCTGTTTGCTAAAGATAGTCATTTTAAGCTGTGTAAGTGTTTTCAACAAAACCTATCTTGAACATTACAACTGTGGGTTCATAGCTATGTAGTTAAACGTTCTTTACCGCTGTCGTAACCAGATATTACAAACCGACACTTACAATGTCACAAATTTAAAAGTTGCGTATATAGAGCCGCTAAGATGCCATTTCTTAAAGTGATATCTACATTGAAGTTTATTAGTATGAAGCCTTAAAAAGATCCTTAGGCTCTATGTTTATTTATATGATAAGAGCTACATCAACAAGTTTACCTAAATAAGTGTGGGCTTACAATCTTGTACTTATCTTGATCTTTCATCATTTCTAAGACCTACATAGGCTCAGTACTGGTGGCAGTCAACCCGTATCAGCCATTTCCTTTATACGGTTTTGGCCAGGTCAACAAGTATAAAGAAAAGAAGATTGCTGAACTCGCACCTCACGTGTATGCAGTCGCCGAGAGTGCCTACGAGTACATGAAGAGGACAGAGAGAAACCAGTGTATTGTTATAAGGTAAACACGTCTCCCTCTTCTCTGTAAATACTTCAAAATCATCATCATCATTATAATATAAACTCTTGGTCTTTCGCAATCGTAGTTTAACTAAAAGCAAAATACAAACAGCGGTGAGCAACATTTTAAAAACATGCATTTTAAACTGCTGTTGCGAATCAAATCAAAACAATTAGTCATAACATTAAATGGGACCATTTTGACATTTTAGCGTTCGGAAAAAGTGATTATCCTTGTTAAGTTAAAGAGCAGCCAGCGTTGATTTTCAATGTTAGTATTGAAAACTTTTATTGTATTAATGTAGCTTTTCAAACGTGTCATTTTACACAGTTTCCAGATTCCCATTTGTACAGTATTAACAGCTTTTCAAAAATTGCAAATGTAGTTGACAAGCATACAAAACGTTAAGTTTAAAATGCATGTTTTTAAAATGTTTATGATGCACCACTGAGTGTATTTTATTTTTAGTTAAACGTCATAATCATTATCATCATCATCACCAACATCATCACAATCATTATCATCATCATCATCATTACCATCATTATCAACATTATTATCATCATCATCATAATCATTATCATCATCATCATCATTATCAACATTATTATCATCATCATCATCATCACCAACATCATCATAATCATTATCATCATCATCATCATCATTATTATTATCAACATTATTATCATCATCATCACCATCACCAACATCATCATAATCATTATCATCATCATCGTCATCATCATCATCAACATTATCATCATCATCACCATCATCATTACCACCAACATCAACATCTCCATCATCAACAGCCATCATCATCAGAACTTATTGCTATAAAGAAAGTACAACTCTATCATGGATCAGTTCAAAAGTGTCATTTGCTACTTAAGAGTAACTCTTTTATGTTTGAGAGGCTCGCGTACCAAAAGGAGCTAGCCGCTAAATATATGGAACACTGACCTAGCGAGATATGGATTTGCTTTAGATTGATACGATGTTTTTAACAGATGTTTTGAACAATTTCAAGGAACAAAAAAATGTCATATTCAACAAACATCTCAAGGATGAAATGCATCACATGCAACAACTGCGTTCATATTTATCATTACTCATACAATCACACTCAGCGGACATACGAGTATAAAATGTACCTAGCTCTCTACTCTCAAGGTAACGAGAATGTACTACATTTACATTCAACAATATAATTGTCAACAATCCCACAATCCATTTCCAAACTGTTGTTATCCCTAACGGCGGCTCTCGTTACCACTCTGTTTTGTTGGCTTTCAGTGGAGAGAGCGGAGCGGGAAAGACGGAGACAACAAAAATTATACTGCGTTACTTAGCAGCGATTAGCGAGCATCACTCTTCAGTTGAAGAACAACTGTTACAAGCAAATCCACTACTTGAAGGTACACATGGCCTTTGATTCATTACTTTGTTCTTTTTATTACTATTGTCATGGTTATCCACACAACGGCATTCAAGCTACGCAAGTGTATCTTTCTGGAATGTATTTTAATAAAGAGTCCGGCACACTTTTTATTTAAACTCATGTAAAACTGGTAAAATCATTTTGTTTTAAAAACAACGAAACGTTTTCGAACTATTTTAGTTCAAGATTCTCTCAAACGCACTCAATGGAAAGTATGGGATCAAGTTGGGACAACTCAGCAATACAACTAGGACTGATAGCTCGGTTAAACCTCCTACGGCGATGATCAAAATTTTCAGCCTAGAAACTAAAGTTTGGTAGCTTACAACGTGAAAGCATTTTAAAGAATGTCCTAAATTTATCTTCTGTAATCTTTGTTTATGTTAGGGAGTATTGATTTGAAATAAATACTATAAAGTAATTGCGATTTTGATACGTCAGTGCCACAAAACATTGGCGTCTCGACTACAAGAAAATGCTTATTGATCGCGATACTAAAAGTTGTTGTTTTTCCGTAGCATTTGGAAACGCAAAGACACTCCGTAATGATAATTCCAGCAGGTTTGGGAAATATATTGATGTGCATTTCAACAAAGCCGGCGCTATTCAAGGTGGTAGAATTGATCAATATTTGTTGGAAAAATCCAGAATTGTTGGACAGGTACGGATTTCGATTAGTGTTTCAACTCCGGGTATACGACTTTGAAGGACACTTGTCATGATATCGCATGGTATAATGAGGAGCATCTGTATTTCTGTATTAACTGTTGGCTGTGTAAACTAGTTGGTAATCGGCAAGGCTCTTGAGTTGAATTCCTGGCTGAACCAACACGGACTTCAACTATTATGTAGAATATTTTGTCTTGTGTTGTACAGGCCTTGTCTAAAATGTATGCAAATTGCCGCTTACACGATAGAGGCGATTGGTGTGATCCATTAGTGTATTGCGTTATGACATCACATATAGGGAGTGAAGCACAGTACTAAACAACTTTTATTATAGATGCCGGAGGAAAGAAACTATCACATCTTCTACTGTATGCTTTGTGGCCTGACATCATCTGAGAAACAGAAACTCCATCTGACGCACGCTTCAGACTACAATTATCTAACTAAGGGGGGATGTGTAAGTTGTGAGGGAATGGAAGATGATGAGAAGTTTTTGACCATCGTAAATGCTATGAAGGTATTCATAATACTTAAAAACCTGATTTTGAATACTAAATTTCTTTATACTTGAAATAACTCCCCAACATAATTCTTAAACGTTGAATTTCTCCTTTTCAAGTTGTTAAGTGCACCTTTTTGTTTAATAACTAAAATACATTAGAAATTTTGATTGTCTAAAAATTCCACTTAGTTTTGCACATTCGCTGCATTCCTTTGTCTTTTAGTTTTACAAAGAATAATTGTTCGCGATTTATTCACTGTTCACGGCATATTTGAATTCTCTGCAGTTAGTTCTTAAATATACAAAATGAACTCAACATATTCAACGGGTTTGTCAATATTGACTAGAAAAATAACTAACGGTAAGCTAGTTTGTAAATTCTACACCGTAAAAAAGAAATACTTACTAAAAAATATTGAGTAGAGATCGTTTCAGAAATATCTTCTAAAAGAAATAACTGTAGGTCCAACTTGTTGTGTCTAAGTGTTGTGGTTCTGTGAGCTTTGGTTTCCCATTAGAGCTCGAGAAAACGTTTGAAAACATTAGGCAATTGGACTCGTGCATTTCGTATATTTGAAAGCAATATTTTACATTTAATAAAAATGAATGGCCCGTTACAAAGGCATATCTATGTGCTTCAGGGTTTAATGTTCAGTGAAGAGGAGAGATGGACTGTATTTACACTATTAGCGACTGTTCTCCATTTAGGAAATATTCGATTTCAAGGTAAGTTTTATTTTAAACAACCATTTCAGTGAGCTAATCAACTGCTTTTCTTATATCTTATGTGTTGTTTAATAGACATATAATATGCAACAGTAAAAACCATGTGGCATGGCATTTAAAATCCATGCCAATTATTATCTAACTTTATTTCAAATTTTAAAATGTTTGTAATACGTAAACACTTTTAGATCTAACAGAGGACAATTTGGATAACAATTTTAACAATTTGGATGCCTGTCAGCTTGAGGAAAACGAAGCATCGCAAATTGCAGCTAAATTATTGCAGGTAAGCGAGGGAAATACTTGCGCAAATGTACTATTGAGATTTGATGCAAAGGATCCTCTTGTAATATAAGCACTGCTCTTGTTCAAGCACAGTTGTATCCGTATTTCTTTACGGGTTTACGGAGTTTGTTTCGGCAGACAAAAACTCCAGTGTGTAGAGCTGGGCCAGACTACTGACAATTATGGTTTTGTTATTAAAATAAGCTTAATGCTTGTGGGTAAAGCTGAAAATAGAATTACAGTTACAGATAGCACATCGATGTTAGTTCGGTACTTTGTCCCTAATTGACAGCAGTTATTACTCTTTTTATGAGAACAACGTTTTTAGTGGCAAGGAAACAAATGTAACTCACCGTTCAGTTTAAAATCAAACCTCCAGTAAAGTAGATATTTTGGCGGAAACTTTTAATTGGTTACTTCTGGTAAGAACCGTTTGACGTTACACTGAGAGAAGCTGGAATTCAACCACGAAGAAGTTGGGTAAATCTTTACCATGTACAATTCAAAGTTAACTACGAAAGTGGGTTGTGATTCCCCAAATTAATCCAGCGCGTAAGACGAGGGGGAAAAAACGTGAAAAACAAATAACCTGACATCTTTTTCCTCATCGCTCATAAAGTTTTTTCCAGTTCTGAAACTACACTGTTTCCCGGTGTTTTACCTCAATTTAGGAGGTAAAAAGTTGGATTTCTTTCTGTGACATCATTCGGTTTTAAATATTTCATAAATTATTATTTATATTTATTTAAATATTGTTGTTTGAGCTAAGGGTGAAGTATATATTACCCAAATCCATCATGAAGAACAACCAGGGTTTAGATCGGTAAACAGGTGATTCGGTCTTTTCAGGGCTCACCAGTCATAGGATTGCCTCACCAGTATAGAATGACCTCCACAAAATAGGATGGCCTCACCAGTATAGTATTCCCTCCACAAAAGAGGATGACCTCACCAGTATAGGATAGGCTCCCCAGTATATATGATAGCCTCCTCAGTATAGGATGGCCTCAACAATATAGGATGGCCTCACAAGTCATAGGACGGCTAACAAACAGCTGCAGGTTTGAACAGAAGATTCCAACTATAGTAGCGTTATGCTTAGATGATAATCTCGAAGCTTGAAATTGCTGCAGATGTTTATATTTTTTCTTTATTGAAACCGTAGGTACCAGTTACGAAATTAAAACAGGTTTTAACAACCAAATCAACTTTTGCCTCTGGAGAGATGATTTACTCTCCTGTAAGCAGCTCACTGGCGATGAACATCAGAGATGCTTTTGTTAAAGGATTATACGGTCGCCTCTTTGTATGGATTGTTGACAAAATCAACTCTGCTATCTACAAATCCATGGTAAGTCACAATATTGGGTTTTAGCTCGTGGCTGCATGGTAGATTTAACAAATGGCAACACAGAGGTCGGGAGGCTACTGATATGTGGCTACAAAAGAGTACACGTTACACGATGTCTTGCATCACACCAAATTATATTATATTTTATTTCAGTGCTATGTCGTATCAGCAGTATCAGTCCATGACCATAGATCAATTCATTTTAGATAATGTATCTTTGATTTTGAGTTTACATTTTTCTTACAGATTGAATCTACCTATCGTCTTTGCCTTGGTGTTTTAGATATTTATGGTTTTGAAAACCTAAAATTTAACAGGTACGGTAACAGTTATGATTCAGGATTTAAAGGAGCCGAAATCAATTGTAGAATTACACACAATTTTGGCATCCTGCTGATCATCAGTAACTGATCTACAATTTTCAGCAGTATTATAGTAATATGTCTCTTCAGATATCTACAACTGATTCATCCGCCGCAAACCTAATCCTTCTCATTTTAAATAGTACCTCATAAGCGTCATAGTGTTAATGTTTAAATTAATTTGTTAGTAATGATGGCAGAAACAATGTAAGATATCGTGTAAAGGGGAAAGGCTATGCGCATGGCGGAAACATGTCGTCATTGAGTCTGGAAATGGAATAGGACCAATTCAAAAACTAAAATATAAAGAATATAAAAAAAGAATCACTTATATTTTGTTTTCACTCCAGGTAAACTGAATATCGTAATTATTTGTTTACACACACAATAAAAATTTATTTAGAAACATATTTGTGTGCTAAATGAAATAAATCTGATATTTTTATTTTCATAAAAGCACAAAAAGTTAATTTTGAAATACAAAACTAATTATTATATAGCAAGTTTCAAAGTTCAATTGTTCCAGAATCTGATTGGTTAAAGATACGTCACGTAAAAGGCAAGAAATCCGACTGTTTACCACAAAATCGTGTTTGTCAGGTTTGAACCAGTTTGAGTAGGGGTTTTAAATGCATTAACCACCAGGGGTTAAAACTTCCGGAAGTCGTTAATATTACATCACATTACAATTGTTACTGTCAGCTACGTTGAGTATTAATTACAAATTAAAAGTTTGTCTCTGAGTTCTGACTACGTTTTTGTTGCGAATTTTCACTTTTCGTTTCCTTTGAAACTTATTATATGATAAAACATTTATCGACTGATCTCCTCGGGAAACATCATATGCCTCGAGAAATGTTAGTGGTCTCGGGTCCACAAAACATGATGTTTCCCTCGCGATCAGTCAATAAGTCTTAAATATTTTCGCCTAATGATGCCAAAGTCTTACTCAAGAGTTTCATAAATTATTAGAAAGAATTAAGAGAAAAATATCAAATATAAGCCCTTGGCGGGATTCGAACCCCACATCTTCGGTTTACTAGTCC
>JAOBRB020316363.1:0-10942 GCA_027575285.2 Zoanthus pulchellus | reverse complement strand
ACGTTTCGGACGTTAGTCCTTCGTCGGAGTAAAGGGGACGAAGGACTAACGTCCGAAACGTCAGTAAGTATTCTCGTTTTTACGGTGTAGAATTTTCATTTTCATTACTGAAAAAAATTATAGCAGTGAATGCCGGAAAAAACCTCGATTCTGAGTAATTCAACCCGCAAAGGATTGTCTGAAAGACCGCCGAAATGATCATTGGGAATGCCCACAGGCCGGAAAGAGTAAAACGAAAAATAATATTTCTTTTTGGGGGGGAGGAAAGATATGATAACTATGGTAACTAATTTGTACAAGAAACCGGTAATTCTTATCATTAGTTCATCTATTTCTATTTAATTAACGAAAATGCATGAAGACGACACGTGGGCTCAGTTGTGTTTTACGCGTCTAGGATTGCGAGCATGATTTTTTCTCATTGTTGATAAAAAGGAACAATTTACTAATGAAAATGTAAATTCTACACCGTAAAAACGAGAATACTGCGCAGTATTTACATTTTCATTAGTAAATTGTTTCTTAAGAAACACCGACGCAGCTCAAACTTGTTTACCGCTAGTTATTTTTCTATGAAAAAAAGGAAGTTTTACAAATAAAACAAAAAACATGGTAAACATCTTATTAGCAGTGATCTAACTATAAACTTCATGTTAAAATGCAGACCTTCAAATGCCTCGTGTCTTAATCTTAAGTAAACTTATTTGTACTTTTGAGAGCGTGTAAAATTAATTATTTCCATACATTTTGTAAAAGTTTGATCATTATATACACTAATACCTTTCGATGCCTTTTCCTCTAAGCACAATATCCGGTTTGAAACCGTCTGACGCCGCACCAATTACAGTTTTACCTGAGAACGAAAAGAAAAAAAAAACAGCCCAACTCAGTTTAAATCATTATCCAATTTTTTAGTTTAAATATATAGAATAAAAGAAAGTAACAACGATTACTTCAATCCAAGCATCTTAACTCTGCTGAAAATTTTCTTATTAAGCAGTTTTATTTCTCCCAAACTATCAGTACAGTTAAACAGAAATTACTAGGAGTTGGAGTCATCTACATTTGATACTTAAACTGGATTATTTCTAGCTACAGCTAAGCCAAATCCTTTCACGAGCCTAGTGGCCCATGGGGCCGGCGCTTATCTCCCGATTCCTTAGTGTTAAGCGGATAAGAGTCTTTCACTCCCCCTGGACGGGACACTAATCCATCACAGGTTAGCTCCCAGCAGACGCTGGTACTCATTTACCTGTCCGGAAGGATGGAAAGCTGAGTTGGCTTAGGAAAAGAATCTCGACAAAGTGCCGGGATCAAGTTTGGGACCTCGTGGTTGGAAAGCAGAAATCTTACCAACTGCGCCAACCACGTCCGCCCGGATTATTGCTAACCAAGCACTAATCTTTTTAATTCATACACGGTTTCTTACCTCATACAACTTGGTATAGGCTGAACTTTTGGATTTAACACGTTTATTTATTGGTAAAACAGCAGTATTTCGTAAGTTTATTTTTATTCTCCACCCGGGCAGGACGTGGGTGGCACAGTCGGTAAGATCTTTGCTTTTTAACAACAAGGTCCCCAATTCCATCCCGTTTGAGATTCCATCCTCCCATTGTAGGAAAATGAGTACTAGCGTCTGCTGGGAGCTAACCTGCGATGGATTAGTGTCCCGTCCAGGGGGAGTCAAAGACTTTCATCTGCTTAACATTACGGAAGCCTGAAATAAGCGCCGGCTCCATGAGCCACGAGACTCTTAAAGGACTTTGCTTGAATTTGACAAGACCATATAACACTGTTTTTCTAGAATTCACTTGTTCTAACTGGGCACAGAGTTTGCGCACACCGGCTACTCCTTAACTCTCCCCAGTAGAACATATTGCCGGATTTCACACCGGAAAAGCC
Source organism: Zoanthus pulchellus (assembly GCA_027575285.2). Classification (NCBI taxonomy): domain Eukaryota; kingdom Metazoa; phylum Cnidaria; class Anthozoa; order Zoantharia; family Zoanthidae; genus Zoanthus; species Zoanthus pulchellus. The sequence continues at coordinate 9,037 of JAOBRB020316363.1, read as the reverse complement.
TGAGTACGAGTCCTTTAATTCTAAGTACAAAATATGACTAATATATTAAGAAAGACCACACCATGAATAGCAAAATCCCAAAGTTTGATGTTAAATGGACGAACGAAATACAGCTGTTTTAAAATACAAGAAATATTAAAAAAATGTATGGCGTCCGAACGCTCTGTAAAGAATCAAATTTTGGGATTTTGCTATTTATAGTGTGGTCTATATATACTAGTCATATTTTGTACGTATAAGAATTAAGGGACTTGTACTCAGGCTCCCCCGGTATGAAATTCTAACTTCTTTGAAAAATCCTTTTATCTCATATTAGCCTGGAACAAAGTGTGACTACGATATTTTGTCTACTACCACCTATGCTACTCCTTACCCCTCCCTAATGGATAATCTGTTTTATTTATGCCCCACCTTGATACAAAAACAGTCACACACTCACCTTTGTTGATGGGGCAAAGCGTGACTCCAATACTTAGTCTACCGCCCCCTAGACTTACAAAGTGTGGTTCTTCGGTCTCAAACTTAAGTGCTGATCCAAGCTCCGTGACTGCCAACGCCCTTTCCTGAAGAGATGACAAATCTTTGATTTTCGAATAATAATAATAATAATAATAATAATAATAATAATAATAATAACTTTATTAACGTGGGGACACCAGACCTACGGTTTTAACGTCTATTCTAGAAGACGCGAAAGTCTAACCATTTGCAGATGTTATAGCAAAGGCAGCACTTTCTCCTCAATTCTTTTAAGACATTGCATTTTTGCAACAGTGAAAGAGGAATAAACATTTATTTTACATGTTAGTTATTTCCTAACGTCAGATGAAGAAAACGTTTGGTTATAAAGTCTTGTTTGTTAGAAAGGTCGCAATGTTAACTTTGATTGAGCCAAAACTCTTTACGGACGGCCTAGGCAGAAAAAAATTTTAACGTCTTTTAGGGATACAAGTGCAAGACTTCACCAAAACTTATTAATTAATTTAGCTACAAAGTATAAAACACAAGAAATCTCAGTGGCGTTTCAAATTTATTATAAAATACAAGGCACATCGTATTGGATGTTTCAGTCTATGATACTTTTTGTTCAATTTGAGCTGCTAGTAATAAGAACAAAATTAAAAACAATTTGAGCCTGAAATCACCAAAAAATTATGAAAGGCCTCGAAATTGCGACCGATACGGTCGCATTTGCGCCTAAATGTTTCCATTTGCTACTAAAACTTCAATAATGGTCGCTGATAAAAAAAATAAACATATCTGCCACAGGTTGCTACCTTAGAACTACTATTCAACTCTTTCTAACGAGTAAGTTTTTGAAACCAGTCGCAAAATAGCGACCATGAGTTGTTGTTTTTTTTTAATTTCGAGCCCTTTATGAACAACGAATCTCGGAAAAATTTACTAGTTTTTATAGAAAAAAGCGAGTAAGTGCATGTGATTCCGGCTTGCTGAGTTTAACCAAGTTGTAATTTTTTTTCCCTTAATATTTTCGTTTCAACCTCAGGTTAATGTTCTTAATTTGCTTTTGTTTTTCAGGCGACGTGTGCCGCACTGTTCTTATTTTACTAATAAAAGTTTGTTCTTATCAAAAAAAAGTGTATCCAGGTAATTTTTAAGTTAATCTTTCTATTTTTTTCAAGAACCAATCCAGGCTTTCAAAAGAAATCTTTACAAGTAAATTCAAACAGAACCGCAACTTTTAAAACGCAAATAATAATCTGTGATTAACTATATGAAGTATTTAAAGAAATGCGATCACACGTAGGTTTAGATTATAAACACACCTTTTGTTCGGACGGATAATGTAACTTACGAAAGAAAGCGACTCTAAAAAGAGCCGATTAAGTAAGTTTATTTTCCACTACAGTAGGCAAGCCTAACTGACTGAGAATACCCACATTTTTAAAAGAACCAGTAAATTTTACCGAGACTTGTTGTTCTTTAGTTTTTCTCCGTTTCACTCTCAAGACAAGATATTAGTTGAAAAACAGAGCTGATCGTCGGTGGAACTTTCAGTATTAAATGAATACATGTAGCATTTGGGACAATTATACTAAATGTGAAACGGTGCTTCTGTGTTTTTACTGAGCATATTGCGAACGTAAATTACAAGATTCAGTTTGTTAAAATGTTCCTGATATTCGCTCAATCTGAACTTCATTGTTTTTATAAAAAGAAATCCTGTGTTATCAAAATGTTTTCTTTTTTTCTTTCATTTTTAATAGCGTAATAACTGCAATTGGAGTAGAGCAAATGAACTAGAAGTACAGTGATGCGAAATTCCCTAATTATATTACCATGGCCAGTGCGAGCCGGATATTATAAAAATTTTGCAAGGAAATGAGAAATTGATAAAGTTGCGTTCGATTTATTTCCAGTTGAGCGAGTCTTTTCCCAAGAAGTTACAAAATACACATTAAGTTTTCAATGATATCAACCCACGCATAAAAAAAAATTAATCTTGTTTTTCGTTTCCAAAAATCATTTAAATTAACTGTGATTATTTGTTTCAGAAAAAAAGACATATACACCACATAAACACTTTTCTGCTTTCCTAAAACGTTTGCCATTTTAAAAAATTTAATTTTAAGATTTTCTTTAAAGGTTTGCTCATTTTTTAACAATATTCTGAGTTCGGGATCTTAGCGTTTCAATTATCTTTCTGTTTTGTTAGTATTTGAAACAGCAGTCTTTTTGAAGAATGGCGTCCAACTGCCTGATTACTTAAGGATCCACGACCTCAATTCAAACTATAGTATTCAACTCCGATTGAAATCAATTAATTACTGATATCTATGAAGCGTCTTTTGTGTCGTTCCATTCATGGGACACTTTTATTTCAAGTTTATTCAAAGCTACAAATAGAACTCATTCAGAAGACAAAACATGGATGTACACACACGTTAGCATTTCAAAAGAATTCTTTTGTCAACTTGGAGATGTTGCAGTGTTGGAAAGCTTTATATAATTATCTTGAGCTCAAAAAGTATTGTTCGAAACTTCCATTACAAAATTTTGAATGAAAAATTTTGCTCTGCGAAGGGTTGCTGTTTTTAATTTTTTTGAAAAAGTCATTTGTTCTTAGAGAAGATATTTTATCGTTTTCCACACTTCTCTATACTTGAATATGACGTCTGTTTGTCATAGTTTTTATCACTATGTGATCGAACTGAAAGCTATGGCAAAGTTTCTAAGAAACAGTTGACAAGTTGTACAAAATATAGTTTGACACTGTCGAAGAAGAGGACAAAATACATGACGTTTCGTATATTAATTCACTTTGTTAGTATGAATTTGACTGTCGTGCGAAACATCAATGTTGGCCTCTTCGACTGTATCTAACCTAAAACAATATTTTCTACGATTATTTTTCTGTTACGCAAAAAATGTGTAATACTTCGAGAAAAATATTTTCATTACATAATTTATAGTGTTTTATAACTCACTTATTGTGATAGTCAAGTTAAGAAATATATAGAGAGAAATTCACATACAAATAAAATATTTGAACAGGCAACTAGAAAGCAACTGAAACTGATAAACTTTTAGCAAAACAGTTACTGTTCATCAGCAGGATGCCTAAATTACGCGTACTTCTAAAATTGCTTTCGGCTCCATTATATTTTGTGGACCAAGAAGAACTTTCAACTAAACATTTTAGATCTGTAATGCAAATGTAATAGCGACTACACGCTCAAATTGGCCGAAAATTAAGAGCAATTTAAGAACGACTTCAGATTGAGACTTAAAAGATTGAAAATGTTTCTAGTTGAAATTTTACTGAATCTTCAATTTGCTAAAAGAAATAAATAAGTACAAGTTAAGGTTGAAGTTGCCTAAAGATTACAAAAAAACAGTTAAGTCTCGGCCAAATTTACTGGTTCTTGTAAAACAGCGTGTAATTTAATTAAATCATGGTTGTGGCCTTACTAACGTAACACACGATAAATATAAGTTTGGCAATGATTTAGTTACTTCAACTAGCCAATGCCATTTATTTTAAAAGCAAAAAAATATGGAAAGGTGTTACAAAATTAGTCATTTTGACAAGAAGTTGTTAAATGTGTGAGCAATTATAGTACAGACACAAATCATCTTTTTAATGCAGATACACACGTTCTGAGAATTCAACCATTACATGTAGAAATGCACATAGTATAGAGAGTTGTTTTTCGCTGCAAAGAATGAGAAATTCCTTCACTGCGTTATAAGTCTTTATCCGTTTATACTAAAATACAAATCGCAAAAAGAAGAAAACTATGTTTTCTTTACAGAACAATGACACAACAAAACTTAAATTTGTGGCAGCAAAGTCGTTTCTATTACGGACAGGCTCGATAAAAGTTCGGAAGTAATGTTTTGCATTTCTTTATATAAAAGAAGTCAAGTAATTTCTAAGACATTTTATCACGATCGTATAATTGTCTATATCTAATACCGATATTATTCATGAACTCTGTTGCCAAGACTATATTTAATACCAGCAAATGTACGTACAAATATAAATACTTATGTAAAAAAAAGAAATATATAAAATGGTTAAAACTTTATCAGTAAAAGTTCAATGTTTTTAAAATTATGTCAACTTACCGTACACCGACAGAATCATCAAATATTAAAACTCTTTATGCAAAAATTTTGTGTTTGAACTTCGATGTAACAAAAATAATTTGACTCTTTAAAAATACATACATTTTTGTTACCCATTCAAGAAGGTATTTTTTGATCTCTCAACAAAACCTAACAATTTTTCCTTTGTAAATGAAGACGAACCAAAAAGAATGAAATGCTTTTACGCCAAGGAAAATTGAAGGCAGATTGTTCTTGTCACTGACTCCTTTGCATATTATGTAATCTTGAAGCAAAATTTTTAATCATACGATTTTACAGGTTTAGTTTAGAAGAAAAAGCTATTTTCTTTAACGACGGTCATTTAGAAAATTTAGATCGTTAAAGTTGGAATTTTCTCCGCGGTATAAATCGACCAGAAGGCCGGATGAGGTATTTGATAAAAAAGGTAGTAAAACTCGCATACTAAATTCGATTTTATCAATTTATAAAGCGGACTTATTGCGACTTTAGATAAATTATCAGAAGAAAAGCAATCGAACAAGCTATGAACTAACCATCTAACTTTGACTATAAAAGCTGTAATATTTACATAAACTGCGAAAATCTATGACAAGGAAAGCTTGGAAAGAAATGAAATTACAAATTATATGTGTTCTTTCAATAATAATTACTGTTATATGAATAATGCAAAATTCTTCACATAATCCTCTGAATAGCTTACTTTAGATGAAAAAATATAGTATAAACTCTTCATTATTAATTATAGAAACTTTTTTTTGATACAAAACTATCCAGGAGTCATTTAGTCTTATTTTTAGACATGGATTTTAGAAAAACTGGTTTATTTCAAAATAAGATATATCATTTTTTAAATGGCTGTAAAATCAAACTGCAAGCAAAGCTACATTATAATTTCAAAATGGGTCATTTTGAAAAACTGAACGGTGGAAGAAAAAAAAAGCGAAATTAAAATCTTTTATGTAAAATAAAACCACTTCTTTAAAACTGTCAACGGTTTAGTGGGATGTTTTGCTGAAATATTTATTTTTTACTGCGTGTAACGTTGTTTCGTCTGGTCTGGTGACAGCTCTATTAGGAACAAGACAGTAACATTACTAATAATGCACAATAAATCTTCCATGTAATGATCAAAATGATACGAATTTTTCAAACTGGAAATTTACTTACCTTTCTTCAAAAATGTAACGAAATAAAAAATAGGTCGTGAAACTTACCTCAATTATCCTCTGCGTTTTGCTCCATTTGTCCTCCCAAATCCCTGTCAGTCGCTTCATCAACTCTTGATTTTCTTGAATTTTTTTCTCAGTCTTTTCCAACCCATCCGAGCCTGCATTGCTTCCTGCCTAAAGAACAAGGATAAAAACAAATGTCTCAAAAACAACGAAAAGAACAAGTCCGTTAACATAAACACGAAAAGACATAACCAAGCAACCAAAGGTTGCTTTTTGCAATTTTCTTATTCTCTCTTACTGGAAGCTGGTTTTCCCATGGGAGAAATGTTATAGACCGCATTTTATCACAAAAAGAACCAAAAAGTTGTTTTGGATAATTCATTTGGTCAGTTCTCGACAGCTGAAGCTTGACCGTAAGCCGTAGAAGCCAATCCGAAAACACAATAAAATGATATTTGAAAATGAGTAAACATTAATTCGGCAAAACACTGTCGCACGCGTGTGACCGCGAAATGGAAATAACAGTCGCCGATAGTACAATAGCGCTTTACTGTTCAAATTGTTACGCACATGTTTTTCACTACGAAATCCGTTTTATAGAAGAAAATTGATAACGAGCTACAAGTAAACAAAATTCAAAACAATTGAAAGATTAGTTTAAGATCTGATAAAAATACAGTTTTTGTGTCACAACTTCGAACAAATTCACAATAAATTCAAGGCTAAATTTAAATTTGTATCTTGGGGTCATAAATCGAATATATATTTGTTTATCTTTGCCGAGAAATAAGTAAACCTACTTTCACTGAGCAAACGTTTCCGGAAAAACGCTTTTTTCTGTATGGTAAAAACAACAAATATAAATTGTTCAATGCTCACGAAAAGTAAAGTCATAAATATCTTTACGGATTGCATGGGCAAACCAATTGGTAATGACAAAGACAATTTCGGAAATCTTACCACAATTTCGTGTCTTTTTTCTTTGGCGACTACAAACATCTGGCGAAATCTCACCGACATTACAAGTTTATTCGCGGAAAAGGTACACAATAATTCGACAACAATTTGAACAGCTCTTGCAAAAATATTTGGAAACTGCTTGGGCAGCCTTCAGTCGGCATCTGCTCTGTAAACCGCTAACATTCTGTTCTGTCTTTGTTTAAAGAAAGAAATGCTTTGGGGGAGGAGTAGGAAAGCAAAATTTTACACTTGTCTATTATTTCAGTTTTGAATGTTGTATTATTGTTTCGCGTCTAGCGGTTTCTCAGAATGTATTGGTTGTCAATAGCTATTTTCCTACTAGTTTTCAAAGATGAAGGAAAATTAGAAAAGAAACATGATTCTATTGTTGTCGTGAACTACTTTTTTTGCTTGCTAACGAAATCATTCAAGGATTTAAATTAAGAAGGAACAAATGGAGTGAGACTACCACTTTTTCTTTACCAGAACAATGTCGTACGTAGTTTTTAAAAACGTGGTTTTTGCTAATAACTTGTCAAAATTGTCAAAATTTGAGTCTGATGCTTAATGGTCACTTAATAAAAAACTTTCCTAGCGATTCAAAAATAGTACATAAAAACCAAATATTTCTACTTAAAGGACCAGTAAAAAATAAGATTTCTCGCCATACATTTGCTCTCATGTTCATAAGGTTTCATTGAAAGAATTCAAACTTAAAGAACTTCGAAGTTTTTGATTAAAACGATGTATAGATTTTTGTTTAAATTAATTTCTTGAAGAGAGTTTCGTGATGCATAAGCATATGGAAATAAATTCCGTTTTTCGACATTTCGATCGTCTTTCGTTTTAAAATACTCAGAACATCTGGCGCGCCGGAGAGGAACTACTTTGCACATTTATTTCTGGCAATTTACAACTTAGTCAAGGTTGTCACTATATACTTGTTGCTAAATTGTGAAAAATGCTCCATTTTACCTCATTTACTCAGGTTAAAACAGAAGAATTTACAGAATATTCTAGCAGGGTTTCGGTTAAACTTTTAAGAGGTATAACTAAAAAAATCACTTTATTATCCCATTTGTAACCACGACACAAAAACAGCTAGGCAAGATAAGTGTTGGCAAGGGTAATGTTAATTATTTGGAGAGGCAAGAATGGTTGAAATAAGTCAACATCCGGATGCTGTCCTGAAAATTTATATAATGAATCGGTAAGGTAATCATAGTTTACACAGATAAATTCATCCTTGCCTCGATGGAATTAAAATTTTAGTTTTTACCTTGGCCAAAATTTAACCTTGCTTAGCCATTTTTTTCTGTAGGGTAAATAGGGTTTAAAGAAGAACAGTGCGGCTTAAATCGCACAAAAAATTAAAGAACAAATTAAGAACAATCTGAGAATGAAATGAAAATGCGCGCGAAACGCTGCAAACAATTCCACTAACTTACTTACTTTATTACTATATATAATAAACTCCACGGCAGGCGTGGTTAGTGCAGTTAGTAGGATCTCTGCTTTTCAACCACGAGGTCCCAAGTTCGATCCCGACACTTTCCCGAGATTCGAATATTTGTCATGTGTGACCTTCTTTTCCGCCTAAGCTCAGCTTTCCATCCTTACGGGGTAGGTAAATGAGTACCAGCGTCTGCTGGATTTAATCTGGGATGGATTAGTGTCCCATCCAGGGGGAGTCAAAGACTCTCATCTACTTAACACTTCAGAAACCGGAGGTATGAGTCGGCCCCATGGGCCACTAGGCTCGTAAAAGGATTTAGCTTAGCTTATAATATAAACTCTAACTGCAACAAATTCTGTGTTGTACAATGTTTCTTGTTTTATCTCCTTCAAAACTTGTGCTCGGTCGCTATAAATGTTTTGAAAACACGTAGTTTATCGAATAAGGAATTTAAGAACAAAATAAGAAAACTTTGTACCTCAAACTGCTGAAAAAATAAGGCCATTTATAAATGAGTCTGGGCAAAATTTTACTGGTTCTTATTTTAATTAACAAATAAAGAAGCCTAAGCCGTGCATGTTTTAGACTGTGATAAAACACGACTGCTATTTGAGAACACGAGGGAAATGTAAATTCTACATTTCTCGAGTGTTCTCAAATGGCCGTCGTGTTTTGTCAGTCTAAAACACGGTTTAGGCTTCTTTATTTGCTTTATGATATAAATAGGACCCTACGCGCGCTCTGAAAAACAATAAAACACGCTTTTTCTATGTTTTATTTAACAAATAAAGAAGCCTAAACCGTGTTTTAGACTGTGATAAAACACGACGGCTATTTGAGAACACGAGGGAAA
>JAOBRB020316067.1:0-10943 GCA_027575285.2 Zoanthus pulchellus | reverse complement strand
CATAATAACGGGTTTTTGATAGAATACCAATACTTCTTTTTAGTTTCTTCGAGATTGATTGAATATGTTTTTTCCAGTTGAGATTCTTGTCAAGTGTGATTCCAAGGTATCTAATGTTATCTTTTTCATTTAATGACATCTGGTTAATACATAAATTTATAGAAGCTGCTTGTTTTCTTTGAGCACACGTGCGGGTTGTTGAATTCGCTTCAAGTTGAAAATAATATTTTGCAAGTATTTATAAGAAAGGACTGCTTAATATTTTAAAAAACATTTTGATTCCACATTCAATAAGAAACTTAGTTTTCGTCCAAACTTTCACTGCATTAATTAGTAAAAACTACAAATAAACAACATAAACTTCGTTTTAGCCCATCCATTGAAATAAAGGCAGTCTAGCACATTGTTCATGCATTTCGCATAGCAAGGTGTGAAGGAATGTCTTTTTTTGAATAACTGTAAACAAGTTCTTTGCAATGGATGGAAGTGGCTTATTTTCCTAATATTTGTTAAGTAAACTGACTGCATTTCTCCGAAAGAAAGATTTTAAAGACATTTATCTACATCTACACTTTATTAAGTTGGTAAAAATCAAGTGATTATCACACCAACTATAAAAGTAAATAAAAACCATAAAACCTAATTTAATATATATATAGCGATAAAATGAAAAAATAATAAAATTTTTGTTTAAAATAGTTCTTGAGTTCACTCTTAAAATTATCTTAAGTCCCTAATAAAACTAATTCCTTAGGAAGACTGTTCCACTCAGTTAATGTTCTACGATAAAAAGAGTATTTAAAAATATCCTTTGTAGCTTGAGGAATTCTATACTTAAAATCATAACTATTTTGTGTTCTTGTTTCTTGCCAGAAAGTTCTCTGTGTTCAGGTTAAGCAAACCACGACTTAAAGTACGTGCATATGACACGGATTTTTTTTTTCGGCGCTTTCTCACATACTTTCTTACTTGAGGAAGACAAATTTGACATTTTAAGTCCTCAAAAAAGATTTAACCACGGCTTCTTGCCTCTTGAAAACACAATTTTGAAGTAAAAATTTGTCCGGGGTCTGGGTTCTGGGTATGACGTCACATTGTTTGCAACTTATGCCATCAGTATAGCTGGTATTTTGACAGCTTTCTGTTTTTGACGCTCTGACTATGCAGTATCTTCCACTATTTTTCTCCGTCTTACTCTCCATCGCTGGTTTTTTTTCCTTAAAGAAAAGTTGCAAACAATGTGACGTCACAGGCGGTGGTTTGGCCGCGCGGCCGGCGGACACTTTTTAGGGAAAAACCAGCATTTTCAACATGTAAAACAACGAGAAACGATTTCTGGCCGTAAATAACTTCAGTTTATAATCAAAAATACATTAAAGTTTACAATATTTTAAAAAAAGTCCATGTCATATGCACTTTAACTTATATATCATACTTAGGCGTATACATTTTCTTGGTATTTCTAGCGTATCCCACTCCAACTCCTTTACTATAGTTGATACACTAGCTGTCCGATCGTAATTTGCTAAACAGAAACGTGCCGCTGATCTCTGGACTCTCTCTACAGAAACTACATCTTTCTTGTAGTAAGGATCCCATGCTGCAGATGCATATTCAATCTTTGGTCTTACAAGGCTTTTATAAGCAACTTCTTTCACATCTCTTGGGTAATTCCACAGGTTCCGCTTCATAACATTTAACACAACATTTGCTTTTCGTGTAGAGTGAGATATATGAGATGACCATTTCATTTTACTATCAAACTTCATGCCGAGATATGGATGGTTTTCGACTTCTTCCAAGATCTGGCCACAGAACACATACTGGTTCTTAACGATATTCTTTTTAGTTGTAATACACATTACTTTACATTTAGTCGGATTGAACTCCGTTTGCCAACGGTCTTGCCACTCCTTTAGCTTACACAGATCGTCCTGAAGAAAATCTGAACTTACTTTGCTTTCAATAAAACAGTACAATAGTGTATCGTCAGCAAATAACCTTACAGTCGAATTCAGATCGTCAGCCAAGTCATTCACATACAACAGAAACAAACCGGGGCCAAGGACTGTGCCCTGCGGTACACCAGATTAACATTTAATCTACTTATATTTGCCTGTCAAATTTTGTGCGATTTGAAAGTTTGATATGCAGCGCTGCGTTTCATGATTACGTATCAACAGCCGCCAGCACCTAATGAATCAAGGTTTGAATGTATTGCCAGCTATATTTTTGACAAAATTAATTTTATCATTCGTCCGGTGCAACCATAGTTTTGTGGTATTTTCTGAAATCCTGGATCACTGTTGCGTGCCGCTCGTCAGGTTTTTGAAACCTAAAAAGAATGACCCAATGTTTTTGTACCCGGGGTGCCACAGTTTTTTTCTTTTCGGGGAAACGAAAAGAAGCGAAATAACCGCCGCCTGGTTAGCCCAGTTGGTAAGGCGCTAGTCTACTGTGCGGGATGTTTTCGGGTTCGATTCCCGGCCGGACCACCACTCAGGTTCTTAAAATAATCTCTAACATCTGCAAATGGTTAGACTTTCGCGTCTTCTCGGATAAGGACGTTAAACCGTAGGTCCAGTCTCTTGATCACTCTGTCGAGGGACTTAAAAGAACCCACACACTTCTCGCAAAGAGCAGGGTGGTGATCCCGGTGTTGTGGCCTGTTTCTTCCATTGAGGGCACTAGTACTTCTTATCGGATTCCAAATTGCGCCTTAACATGTGAGCCGCTCCAGCGGACCTTCAAAGACCCTGTACTTTCTGACCTTAAATGTATGTACTTGTAAACAGGTTCTGAAAAGCCCTGAGGGGAGAACTTGTATATGTATTGTATTGTATTGTAATCGTACAGTCCCAATAAGCATCGTACAGGGTGAAACGTTTAGCAAAAAAAAAAAAAATCTTACATACATGTACGATTATTTGATATTTCATAACTTTTTGTAGAACTGCATTTTGTGGGTATAAGCACGCGGAATTGGTGTACAATTCGATATTATGACTACGCGTGAAAACATTCTATTGTAATATCGCAATTTATCGGAATTAAAACAAAGTCAAATGTAAAAAAAGTACATTGTTTTGATTAAACAAGTAAATATGTCAGGAAAATAAAGGAAATAACCTGTAAAATTTTCGCACTATTGACCTTTTTCCGCACTATTTGTCAAAATTTTCCGCGCTATTTCTCATTTTCTTCCGCACTTTACCAGATGCCTTATAGAAATGCGCAAATTAAAAATCTCTTATTTAGTATTTTGGAATCAGCCGACGACTATACTGACTTCGATGAACTTCTTAAAGCAGTTTCAGCTTTCCTAATATAGTTTTATGAAACAAACCAACTAACTAGCATGCAATCTAATGTTATTAGCTAATTTGATTATAATAAGTATTTTTTAATTTTTTCATATTATTATTATTTTTTGCCATCGCTTTTTATAATTTTTTTCTAATTTTGTACAATAATTAAATTATATTAGTATTGCTCCCGCCTCGAATTGTGTTTTTCTTGGCTAACCAAAATAGGCTCTTCATACAGGGCGTCCGTGTAACCACCTAAAGAGCGTCTAGTCATGCATTTATCGTATTTGACCGAGTAAGTGCCCACCCCCAGTAGTAATAAATCTGGTCAAAGTTTGGAGTTGCGCGCTTACTCGGGCATGGACTCTTGCACGGTAAATTTGCATAATAATAGTCCCTTCCCTAATAATAACAATAATTATAAGCCCAAAAAACCCACTTCGTACAAATTAATAAACGCAACAATTTAATATCAGCAATTATTGCAACACAATATATGGCGATGGCCGTGGAAATACCGCAATTGAAAAATGTTTACGTTCATTTGAAGAAAGAAACCAAACATTTTATAACGTTTTAAAATCCACTAAATTCATTGTTCAAAAAAACTCCCGTGCAAGAGCGTTTCTCTGAAAAGGGGGTTGGCCACTTACTCGGACATGGGCGCTTATTCGGGCATGAGCGCTTATTCGGGCATGTTGTAAAACAAGGACTGACTGGACTGGACTGGACTCAGTCCGTGTTTTAAATCACGGACTCAGTCCGCGTTTTAAAATAGTTTTATAAAAAAGAAAAACACCTGAGACACATGAGATTATTATTTTGACAACTTTAAAAGCATTCTTCAAAACAGTGTATGAGAGTTTCAAGATTATTGGTTTTATTTTTTCTGATTACCAAATCCAGACCATGTCACGTACTGAGTTGTGAAGTTTTGAATGAGCAACTTGACTTGACCCGAGCCCTAAAACTTGTTTAACGTTTGGATTATATCAGTAAAGTTGTAATCAGTTTGTGGAGAATTGCTCTGGCAATAATTTTTTTTATTCTTATTAATTGTTTGATTTCTTCAAGTTCTTAATGCTCAGTACAAAAAGTTGTAACTTTTGAACTGAAACGAACGAAAGATGAGTGAATTGTCGCGAGACCAATGTTATATATTTGTTGTATGTGCAAAATTGACAGACCACACATGAAGGCAAGGTTTGTTAGCTCTAGAATACTGCTTTAGATAAGCTCAAATGGCTACATTTAGATTGCATGTACATAACAATTTAAACGCCATCACTTTTTAAAGGACGATGTCTTGTTAGTCAAAGCCGCTATATAAAATCTTCGAATTAAAGATCGTCTATCTTTTCTGCATTCATCCTGAAAACGTGAAAATGCTTCATGAAGCAGAAATGTTCACTATGCTTAATAAAGCATAAATGTTCATAATAGTTCTATCAGCAAAAATTTACGTTACCTTGAAACAAAAAAATTGTTTGTGCGCCAATTGTAAAGTAACGTATATAAATCTCGATGTATGCGCCGCCAGTTTGACCTAAATTTTTTAGTGATAGTTTGCTGGTCATCAGCATCTCAACACAGTATCAATCGTGCGGATAATTAAATTTTTACACATTATTCATTAAGATTTTCGGGCCGTTTTTTAATGTTTTTTAGATCTGCGTCGGTGGTATTCTTTCTCCTGGAAACGGTCGAAAACTGCTTGTTGTCAACAACTACTTTGCAGTTTTCCTTTTCGAAAATGAAACTGCTTATTTCTCGACAAATTTATATTTAGCGTTTTGTTGTTTGTAAACTCATTTTATACACTGCGTTTTTTAGTTTTCGATAACAATTCAGTTGGTTGTCAATAAAAGATTTGTCGACAACTAAATGTTGAGTATTTGAATCCCTATGAGTTGATCAACTAATCAAACGTTTGCTTAATAATTACTGCAGTTGTTAATCACGAAAATTGAATTTAGTCTTGTATTGATTCCAACCATCATTAAAAGACCGGAACACACGAGGGAGCTTGCAGCTGCAACATGCTCCCGGAGCAAAGCTCCCTCCTCTGTACCAACGATTTCATGCGAAAAAAATTGTTGCTCCCTGGTTTTTCTCCATTGAATCAAACTGGTTAAATATGAGGGAGCTTGCTCCAGGAGCAAATCTGTTGTGGGAGCGTGTTGCAGTGTCTCAAGTGTTTTTTTTTTCTTTTTGTAAAACTATTTTAAAACACAGACTGAGTCCGTAACTTATTCCAGTCCAGTCCACTCCAGTCCAGTCCATTCTAGTCAGTCCTATTATACAACAGTCAACATGCCGCTTACTCGGTCAAATATGTGTTTTTCTGTTGTTATTTTCCGTAGAGGATTTCAGTGACGCGATCTGGATAATCAAGTATAAAATTAACTCACTCAGCAAACAGATTGCCCAGTTTTCCGCCTGTGCTTTAGTTTTACAAATCCAGTGCTAGATGCCAAAGCTCTCAAATTTTAACAAGTAATCATTTGAGTCAAATGGCGCTCATGCCATGGCCTCAGGACATTCCGACAAAACAAGAATTCTTAACTAGCCTTAGTTGTTATTTTCAAAACTCTATAAATGATTTGATTAATTATTACGATGTGAGGTAACTGCTTGTTTTTCTTCACGCGATTTTACATTTAGTCATTATTTGCATGAATGCTGACAAACAAAGCTGAAATAAACCGCCAAAGATTGAAAACATTTAAAAATATGCACAAACCGACAAACATACGTTGTTTCGGAGTGGCAAGACATTTTAAATTAAACCACAGGCATCTTAAGACAACCCTAAAAGAAGCATCATTCCCTTGTCCTAAAGCTCAGACACATCGAATATAATGGCGTTGATTAACTAAGTTTCTGGCTTATCAAAATTCCAAAGAAGTTTTTGCTTATTATCATACCAAATTTTGCTCCCGAGTTTTGAATAAAATCAAAACACGCTTTATACGTCACGGTCGATTGCCCATTGCAGCCCAATATCAAACTGAGGTGCGGCGTGACTGAATCGCATAACTGTAAATTCACCAATTACACAAAAAGAGAGAACGTAAATTCGATTTCTTTTACAACTGATGGTTTAAAACTCAAAGATATTCAGTCTTGGAGTGTAAAAACACACTTATTCCACAATAGCTGGCCGTCAGAACCATTACTGCCAAATTGGTTGTAGCGAACTTAACTAGTAAAACCTGCAAGCCGTCCGTTGGTATTGAGGTAAGTGCTAGTGTGTTTTTTTACAAACAAATTACTTTAACTTACTAAACTATTTCAAACAGGATCTAAAAGATATTTTTATGAATTCATCTTTTTTTGCACTTATTTTGATCTATTCATGAACATGATTTTTGCCTCGTGCCTTTTATTCAAACAAAAGGTGAATAATGTTGAAGAGTAGTTTTGCAAATATAAGATCTTTCTCGTGATGTAAATATTAGAATTATAGCCAAACCAGTCGTCCTCATTTTAACGAAGCCTCTTAATTCCTACCCAGTGGAAACCTCTCCTATCTTGTTGACATGTGCTGTTTTGTAGTATATGCATATTTAAGTTAGTATGCAAACATGAATGTTTATAGTTTTGTTCAACTACGTACAACATTAGGGCTTCTAAAATTCTTTGAAAATTCCTGTTTAAAATATGATGTATATTATCACTTCATTGTTTTAAAATCACTTGTTTGTTTTCACTTCGATATTTGAACAGCTTTGCCTCTCTTTTTCAACTTTAAACATTTTTAAATTTTCAAACACATTGATTGGATGCAACTTGAGAACGCGTATACAGTACAAGAACAAAATCAGTGACAGTATATACAATTTGCACTCAAATTGTATGAGTGACCTGTTTTAATGTGAAGAAATTTGAGATAAGCACTAAGCAGGGTCAACTAGCAATGCGAACTTGGAAGTAGACTGAGTAAGATTTAGTCAAAGTACAAAAGGTATACATAGTATAAATCATAGTCATTTTCAGGCCCATTGATAACTTTTCTTTCGGGGGGGTGCATATTAAGCTTGAGCGGACCTTAGGTTTTCAGTCCTTAAAAGAAGATATCTAAATTAAACAATTCTTATATTTCATATGTGTAACAATATGGAATCCGGCATTGTGAGCTTTTTTAATTAATAAGTTCTATTGCTTTCTTGCAATATTTCAACCTGAACGGCTGTCCACTTTCTTTCTTTAATTTGATTCCTTTTTTAATGTTCATATTTTAACGTATAGTATCTGATCTGACTAAGCGGACCTTTTTATAAGGTGGAAGCACCCCCCCTGCCTATTCCTGATTTTGTACATTACAAACCGACCGCCACGTACACCTTCCTCGGCGCGGCTGCAGTCCTTAGCTGTTTGTTTTTGTTTCATAAAACTGATATTTTTCTATTTGCCATAACTTTTGTTTGCCCATAATAAGTTATTTTGTACGAAACAAAAATCTTGTAAAAAGCGTAGCGACTCTTAATCGTTTATTCTATTTCAGAAATCTGTGAGTGTGACTAGAAAAATCGCGTGATTACGACGCGTACGAACCCTTCAATCATCGCTCTCTGCTACATAATAACGAGATGATGTTTGATTATCGTATTATATAAATAGCATTCGAATGTTAGTGTACATATCGTAGGTCTCGAACCTTTCAATTTATGTTTTCGAAATTTATATTTTAACCTAGAAGTAATTGAATTTTACACATAATTACATAATCATATTATTTGAATGTTAAATCCGAGCTGTAATAATACTTTTGAAATCGAATCACGTTTTTGATTGCATTAACAGAAGTTTACACCCAACCGTTACTAAATATTCCCACTATATATTACCATTAGTCGGGTTCTAATAATTCTGTGGGGGATGTTAAATGTGTTGGTAAATTTGAAAATACGCCGTATTTTTGTTACGTAATCTGTTCAAACTTAGTTCTCATATTGATCTCGGTTTTACAACGAAATGAAATATGTTGACAACCTGTTAAAATTATACGTTAACTTATAAAATTGCGGAAAAAACAGTTACACTAAAGTCACAAAATCAATGTAAATAAATAATCATACTATAGCTCTCTTAAATTATTGTATATATATAATGATCAAAAACAGAAATTTATTGTATTATATCATTTATAGTAATTTAAATTATTAGCCAGAGAAAATGTGGTTTTGCATCAGTCCACGAGATCAACGTTAACAGCAGCACATTTAAACATTGTATTCAAAAGCTTTAAGAGAAACAAATAGTTGTGTTAGTTGGGTATTGGATATTTTTTCTTCTTTGCAATTTTAATCATATTTAGAATTTCAGTAGTCAATAAATTTATACAGTACTACAACTTTCATTTGTTTTGAAATAATTGTTAATGTATTATTTTACAAAAATGACATATTAGTATTAAGCATGCACTAATACTACTCCTAGTACTACAACTACTGTACTACTACTATTCAACAATTAGTCGCCAACAAGGCAATGTGTATATCGGTGAAAAATGAGACGAAATCGAAGTGACTATTGCAATATTCACAGTGCCTGAGTAGTGAGGTGACTAAATGTTTTAGTATAAATATAATTGCTAAGGTGATCATTAGAGAAAATTCAAAAAACAAAACACTATTTTTCATACGGGCCTTATTTCAACATAAACTGAAGACTGTCATTGCATTATATTTCACCACGCAATGATTATATATATAACCAGAGAAAACAAAATTCTCAATGAATCTGCAAGCACCATTTCTATAATCACCGCTAGGAATTATACTAATAGTACTTAATTTACTATTTGTACGTACTACTACTGAGTAATGATAATAATATTATGAAATCAATGTTCACTTAAATTAGCATATAAATTGAAAATGAAACAAAAGAGTCTGTCAGTTAAAGAACATAAATACAATAGAGGGATTTAAAATGGATTAATATGAATAAAAATAATTATTAAATAAGAATTATATAAATAACATTTTTTGTAGTCAGATTTTGGAGTAGCTGATGCAAGAAGCTAAATAATTTCTGCAAAATTGAGCTTGACAATTGAAAATCTCAGCTGATAAGGTTGAGGCACTAATAAATAAAATAAAACCAGTAGGTTTATAGTTTACATAAGTTATATTTATAGCATGGTGGATTTGACTCAGGGGTCACCCAAGACAAATCAAGGCAGGATGTGGACCACATGCAATATGATCCAGCTGCACCTTGCCGGATAACTCATCTATGCACTTGGCTTCTATAAAGTGACAGTAAATTTATTTAAGTTTAAATATGTCTATGTTGTTTTAGTAATTTAAGTTAGTCTAAGACTCATAATCATTTTAATTAGTACAGCCCTACAAATAGCTACATACATAAAAAATTAAAAAATTACCAGCGTAAAACTAACATTTTTTTAAACTAAATTAGGTAAATTAAGAAAAATATTATTAGAAAGTACTTTTGAGTCTTAATTGATTCAAAAATTAATTAAGAGATTAGGTGTTTCAATACCTAATCTCCTTTTCTTATGCACAATAAAATAAATAAATAAACTTTTTTTTCCTCAAATGCACTTTGTATTTACACAGGAGTTAAAGCGCAAATATTAATTCTTTTGAATAAAATTATTAAGGCTGTAAAAATTTTGTTAAAAAATGTGTTGTTTAAATTAAATTACCAAACTAGAACCCTGAGGATGACTTTTAAGTCAAAAACCTTTGGTTTTAAACAACACATTTTTTAACAAAATTTTTACAGCCTTAATAATTTTGTTCATTTTAACTCAAGCGAACTTATGTCAAGTATTAATTCTTTTGTTCATGGATTAACTTATCATTTACTAGCTTTGATTAGAAATTATTAAAGACAATAATTTAAAAACTTTAAGAAAGAGATTCTTGTGCCTCAGTTGCTGTTTTTAGTAATTAGGGCTCAAGCTATATTTATTTTGACTTATTTGTAATTTAGAGATATGCTTACCCCATCAATACTTCATTTTTTTTGGGTCCCCTAAGCTATAAAGTTGTCATAATCGGCAAATATATTAAAGGTGCAGGACCATTGTGTATTTCACTAGCAAAGCTACAATATAATATGTAATTAGACTATTTTATTACACAATTAGTTATCCTAAGCGTAATGATACAACTTAATCTTGAAGCTAAAAAATTATTTACAATTAAACCAAGTATTCTATTATTGTTTTAGATTATTAGTCAATATTTGCATTGCAGATGCTGCTGATATAGATGGCAATAAGATTCAGATTTTTGCAATTAAGTGTCCATATTGATGAAGATAATTATTCCTAAATAACACTGTGTATACATAGTTTGAAACTACTAACAGTTGTATATAATATATATTGTTAGAGATGTGACCTCTTGCGTTTTTCAATATTTAACAACGAAACAAGGCTAAAAAACTGAAGTTGGCTGCATCGATACACTATAGCTGCAGTGTGAAAATGGTCTTCACCTAGTACGGAGGACAATTTCTTAGTAATATGATTTTTTAATAATTAATAAATAATTAATTTTAAAAATATCGCCCTGCAGGGAACCCCTACAGTTACCATGTACATAACATTGTCCGGCTACGTTGCCAGCGTGGTTGGTCCTTGTGGTGTAGTGG
>JAOBRB020315990.1:0-10944 GCA_027575285.2 Zoanthus pulchellus | reverse complement strand
TCACCGTTTCACATTTAGTATATCTACTATTGTCCCAAATGATACAAGTATTCATGTAATAATAAAAGTTCCTCACAATAAAAACACAGAATCACCGTTTCACATTTAGTATATCTACTATTGTCCCAAATGATACAAGTATTCATGTAATAATAAAAGTTCCTCACAGTAAAAACACAGAAGCACCGTTTCACATTTAGTGTATCTACTATTGTCCCAAATGATACACGTATTCATGAAATACTAAAAGTTCCTCACAGTAAAAATACAGAAGCACCGTTTCACATTTAGTGTATCTACTATTGTCCCAAATCGGCAAACGATACACGTATTCATGTGATACTAAATGTTCCTCACAGTAAAAATACAGAAGCACCGTTTCACATTTAGTATAGCAACTACTGTCCTAAATGGTACTATGAATTCTATTAAAATATATTATAAAAACTAATCTCAAAATCTTATAACTAAAGAAATTCCTCATTGGGGGAGGGGGGCATCTTGACTATTTCATAAATAGAAAGAATATCAGAGAGATCTAGAATGCTGCGTTGGTGTTTCCTATAAAAACAGATTAATTAGTAAAATACTTATTACCAAACAACTACAAGATGAAAAAGTGCTGCGCTCGGGCTAATATGACCCTGAGTCTTGCCCAAAACATATTTACGCCCGCGAACATCAACTATATTGTTATATTATTAACCTTTTCACTCCCAGTTGAATTAAGTTCTCCCAACTTAAGCCCATACTTTTCATTGAACAAGTTTGAGAGAATTTCACTTTTAATCTTCAGTCGTTTACTTTAATTGATCAGTTTTCTTTTTCTCACGACCAAATATATTTTGTATTTGTTATGTAAGGAGAAGTTGAGTAAGGATAACTGATTGATAGTGAAAAGATTAACTAATAGTTTGATTAATGACTTTTCGAAGCCTGTCGTCAAGGTAAATAAAGTAATTTTCTTTTAAGAAAGCATGTTTTCTCATACTCTTAGAGAAGCATTTTCCACTTTGATTCCTGAATGATCATTACTTCATTTTCGGTGCTATGACACTAGACTCAAAACGGAAATACCAAAGATTCTCGACCCAGAGCCCATTGGGTTTCTTTTGTTTTGTTTTTTATCATGCCCAGGCGCCGCTGGGCTAGAAAAAAAGTAGAGCTCTGGAGATGAGAATGAGGGCAAAAAAATAATATGATCGTACGTAGGATATTGTGTCGGAAGCAATAAACTACATTTCTTAGTTTTCGAAATATTTAGTTTGAAATAATTAAAACAGCTGCAAGGTTTTGACACAGGCTTCCAGCAACCTCTTAACTATGACAGTAGACACTTAACATAATTCATAAATTTTCTTCATTTTTTACAAGAAATTTTTAGAATCTGGCTTAAAAAACAAAAGTTATAACTAAATATAAGTTTGACTTTGGATCATTTAAAATTGAGTTCTCCATGTAAAATGTTTAAATTGATAGTCAAGTCGACCAAAAAAGTTTGATATCTTAATATTTCTAAGATTTACTAGCACCACAACCAGTAAAGATTTTCCGAGTCTCACTGTTCTTTATATTTTTGTGATTTCAGCCCCAAATTGTTCTTAATTCTGTTCTTATTTCTATAGCAGTTAAAATTGAAGAAAAAGATCATAGAAACCACTCAGGCATTGCAAAACGATATGCGCTTCGCATTTTACAGTAAATGTGAAATACTGTACTTAGAGTTACGCCATGCAATATTGTGTTGCTAAGTTAGTTGCAACTGATTCGGAGAAACTTCGTAACAAGAACGAGACTCGAATTGGCAAAAATTTATGAGCATTATCAGGCTAAGGCTCCGCCATATCTATGAAAATGCTTTACGTACAGAGACATAATTAAAACTCCTAAATTAACTTGGCAACACAAAATAGAGTATAAGAAGTATTGGAGTCACGGTTTCAATGATTTATTCCTAAAATGAATGTGTGGCGCATCGTTACACAATACCTTGATTGTTTCTGTTAAGTTTTTCTCAATTTGAGATGCTAGAAATAAGAACAGAATTAAGAACAATTTCACGCTGAAATCACCAAATTCAAAGATCAATGACCCTCGAAAAAATGTACTGGTTGTTATAACAAAAAGTTCTTTGATTTAAAAAAATGATAAAGAAAATTAATTTAGGTTAGATCCTTGCTACGTATCATGTCTTTGTACTTTTCATTCGCAGAGAGAATTGGTGAGAATGAAACAAAGGATAATGGACTAAAATTCAGTTTCTGAATTTCAAGCAAGAGAAACTTTAAAAGGCTCAGATTAGCCGAAAGTTGAGAACAATGAATTTAAGAACTTATAACTTCAGGCTGAGGCTGAAAACAAGAATGAAAAATGTTCTAGTTGAAGTTTTACTGGATCTTGTAATTTTTGTTCCATTTTATTATATTTACTATCATGTTCCACGCAAAGAATATAGTCCATCATGCGCCATTGTTAACGTTTTTCACTACTTTGTCGATCTTTTTGTTTTGAGTTCTCATTTCAAACCGCTCACAGAAAACAGAACTAATTACGGATTGAAGCAGCCAAAGAATGATAAGCCTACGTCAGAAAAATTTGCTGGTTCTTTTAAAAAGCGTGTATGTATGTAGAACAAGCAATTTTTCAATCGGACAAAAAAGCGTTTCCTTTCTGGAAAGTGGATGTATTGTTTTCCCAAAACACAAAGCCGTTGTAACCATTTTTTGTGGAAAGTAGTAGTAAATTAATAATGAATATAATTCATTGTTCTTTATTCAGGCACCGCTGTAGTTTTTTAAACAGCTGTCTTTATCTTAGTCGCCGTTTCTGAACGATTATTTTTTCAAATTACACCGCGTGTAGCTAGGTTTATTGTTGATTGTTAGTGTTCATCAGTACATGTCACAGGATATGCTAAAAATATTTTTTGAGCAGCTCTGCATTTGATTTCTTTGTTAACTAGTAAACCAGACAGTTGGCTGTTTATCCCCTTTGTTCTCCGACTTATATTGTTTGAAGTGTATTTTTAACAAAATAGACAAAAAGCGCGGAGGAAGTTTCGAAAAATATGCGACAGTAAAAACTTCAAAGTAACCTTAGTTTTAATTTTATTCGTTTTATCAAAGGATCACAAAAAACGCAACAGCGATTAATTCACTTACTTACAGAGAAAACATGAATCAACTGATAATTAAAATATTTCATAGTAATAAAACAGATTTTTTAAGAACCAAAATATATTGTACATGTCGATCATATTTGTTCTATTCAGTAATGATGAATGAAAAACAAAAAAAATATTAGTAATAACGCAAAAATAGTTTTAAACCATGTTGGTTCATGTTTCTTCAGTATTAGTGAGTTAGCTTACTAAAGCTTGCCCATATTCTGTCAGTTTTTTCAATTTTTTTTTCGCCGAAGATTAATTGAAATGAAGGTGTTTTGAAGAGTGATTCTTCTCCGTTCATCTCCATGTTGTGACCGTGACAACATATGACGTCATGTCTCATTACTGCTCCCATCTGATTGGTCAACACCTGACGTCACTTCAAAAAACATGGCGACCATTCGAATCAATTGAACGACGGAGATTTCAAATGCTCGTTCACATGGAAAAGTTGGAAAAATGGATGAGACAAGCCAGTAGTGTGGGAAAATTCTAAAACATATAGGCAACGTGTATGGAAGGAATAGTCGTGACTGAAAAATTTAATTCCAAGGGATTTAAATCTTGTCAGAAGCAACAAGTTGAGCGACGGAAATAAGGAAAGTTTTTTTTTTGTGTGTACCGTTTTGTTTGGGGTCGAAGTGTACATACATAAATGTTTTGTCGAGTTGAAAGATAATCTCAGAAGTTACTTCAGTTTTCAGTCCTTTTGCTGGATGAAAATGAAACAGTAAGGATATGAAAATCCCTCTCGGAAACTTTTAGTTGGAGAATTGCTGGGTAAAACTAAGCACCAGATTTTCAATAAGATCTCGAGCCCCCTCGGTGATTCGACAACGAACTTTCGATCAATGCTGTCAGAAAGTGACATTTTCAATTGATTTTCGTTCTAGATTTCTTTATCTGCAACAACAGTTGTACAATTTCATTAACATTTGGTGATTTTACAAGCTTGGAGGTCCACACCACAAACCCAGTGACAGAGATATAAAGAATTTATAAGAACATTTTAAATATTACATACGATAACTGGTAGACCCATTGTCCGAGCAGAGGGACAAATATTCCATAGCGCAGTTTCTAAAGAACTAACAGAGGAGTAATTGCTGAATTGAAGTCAGTTCAAGTTCTCTTTTGGTCGTGTGAAACGTTCTTATTAGCTGCGGTGAAGATAAAACTGAGAAACACTTTTGTCGTTACCCCAAGACCAAACAACGACACAACAAAAGCGAAAAACACTCACAGAAAAGATGTTTTTGCTTTTGCTATAGAGGGACAGTTCATGCGAGACGTTTTAAACAATTTCTCATCTAGTCTTTTGCCTTAAGGGATCATCGTTGAAGAACAAGAACATTTTAAGATTTTAAGGAATTTTTCATTCGTAAGCCCAAAAACGAAAAGGAGAAGGGATTTTTACAATGTTCTTTTGAATCCTAGTAAAATCTTCATTCAGGCTGCTGTATATTGAAGAAAACTCAGGAAGATAAGACGAAAGACAGCTAAAGAGACTATACATTACACGTGTAGACAGTCATTTAAAATATGAATTACTTGGACAGAACATTTAGAAAATGCAAGATTCACTTTTAAGTCGCAGTCAAAGATTTTTACTTGAGTGAATTTCAGTTAATTTTAATAAACATGACCACGATTATAGAGACAGTGTTTATTGTCTCGAAAAAGCACTTGGCAAGTTCGTTATATTAAATTCAAGGGAACTTATGGCTCAAACCGAATTAATCGCGCATTCTCACAGCGCATTTTCTGCTTTTCGAACGGAGGAATCGAAACTTACGGAAGGACCAAACCGTATCCACATTGATACAAATTCATTACGTCTTCTTACACAGAACTTGGCAGAGACTTACAAGCGATGTGGTTTGGTCAAAGTGTCGCAAGATATCCATGGAAAGCGAGGCGAAAAGTCAAATATCAGCGCAAAATCGGAGAAAAATTCTCAAAGCAACAGTGAAGGTGATTACAATGTTGTATTACACGAAGAGTTTTGCTCTGCCACTTCAAGATACGAAGTGCTTGAGTTTCTTGGCCGCGGAACTTTCGGCCAAGTTTTAAAATGCTGGAAAAAAGGAACAAACGAGCTAGTCGCAATCAAAATCTTAAAAGACCATCCGTCTTATGCTAGACAAGGACAGATAGAAATCAGTATATTGGCGCGACTTAGTGCGGAAAATTCCGAAGCGTTCAACTTTGTCAGGGCTATCGAGTGCTTTCAACACAAAAACCATACTTGTCTTGTTTTTGAAATGTTACAACAGAATCTTTACGACTATTTAAAACAGTCAAAATTTAGTCCTTTGCCACTAAAACACATAAGACCCATTGTACAACAAGTCTTGGTGGCACTTTCCAAGCTCAAATCTTTAGGACTGATTCATGCCGACTTAAAACCTGAAAATATTATGTTGGTTGATCCTGACAAACAGCCGTTCCGTGTGAAAGTAATTGATTTTGGATCTGCCACCCATGTTTCAAAAGTTGTGTGTTCAACGTATTTGCAAAGCAGATATTACAGGTGAGAATTAATATATTTCTACAACAATGGATTGATATTTCCCATTTTTACAAAGTACATTTTGTTTCCAACTTTATTTTATAAAACTGCTTCAGTTAATAAAAAGACAGATAGAAACTCTTTAGATAATTCAAAAGGTTTTTTTACAATATTTACGTGGGGAAGTGGCTCTTTTTGTGAAAGGAAGGCAGGCACTTGAAATATTAGATATTGTACTCTATTATTTTTTTCTCTTGCCAGCCTTTAAAAGCCTGAAGGGAAAAAATGAAAAAGTTCATCTAAATCAAATTTCCTAAACGAATTGTTCTCCCAAGAATTATTCACGTTTTTTCCTCAGTTTTTAACAATGATAAATCAGTGTTTATGACTTTTTTTGTTCCTATAGTTTGAAATTGAGGAGCGCAATTCTAGATGTTAATTTTCGGTTTTTCAGGATGAGGAAGTCTATTTGCTTTTTCACTAGTATATAATCCTACCAAGTTGTGTGTCAATTATTACATATAGACAGTTTATTGGTACATATTAACATAATTGCGTTTTTTTTTTCAAAAACATGAAAAGCATTCTTAAAATTTCAGATAATTTTTCTATTCTAACATAAACTATATTTTGGTGTCAAAGTACTTATAATAATTACCTTTCGCATTTTAGTGATTCATTATCTCAGTTTATATGGTTGTTGGAATTGTAAAATTATAATTCCTTTGAGATTTAAAATTCCTAAAATTATCGAGCGTTTTAATCATTACACATTAGAGCTTGTATGTTTAAGCAGTCTTAAATTTCATTTTTGTTTTGATTTAATTGTTGGTATTTTCTAACTCAGAGAGTTTGGCATATTTTGATTCGTCATTAATTTCAATTAAGATTTGTAATATTCCACAATATTATGAAATGTTTAAGATTTCTGATTAAATTAATGTGATAATGAAAAATCATACATGTTGCCACACACAATAAATAATATTAATAATAATAATTATTAAATTTTCAACCTCGAATATTGCATTTCTACAATTGATTCTAGTGTTCTGATTGGTTCACTCAATCTCAGTTATCAGCTCATATACCGAATGACCATATATGGAAACTAACAAAAAATCTTGTTTATCAATTTAGTAAAAAATTTTTGTTATTTTCAAGTATCAACTGGTTCGGAAAACTCAAACAATTTAATAAAACAATCATTCCATTCGCGCTTTTTGGATATGAGATAATTATAGCCAACGAGGCGCTACTCGCCTCATTGGCTATTTACCGTCTCATATCCAACATGCACTCGGAATAATTATTAATTATTATTGTTTTTGTAGAAATTAGCAATATTAATGAATAGCATTTTCCTTAATTAAGTGACCTACAAATAATACTGTATAATATATTATGTACATATAACTGATAATTCTAGGCAGTAGATACATTTGGTGTATGAATTTTGTCCTAATAAAAAAAAAAAAGTTTTAAAATACCTTTATTAGGATCTTTTTTCATTTTTTGTATTAAACTGTTTATCATACAGTTGAAGGTTCTAGCTAGTGTAAAAACAATGTACCAAAAGATGTTTGATGAAGTTCTTAATTCTCATTAAATGATCCCTATTCTCTCTTTTTAAACCTTGGGAGAATTGAGCATTTCATACAAAGTTGCATTGTTTTTGCATCACTGAGATAAAAATGATAGAAGTAATTTTTGATCAAGTTCTTATCTCTCCCTACATTATCCCTATTATCCTAATTTAGTATTTCATATAAAGTCATTTATGTTATTTTTTCACTAGACCCTTCAATTTTTGAGCACTTGGCAAAAAAATTTTTATTTATACAAAGTGTGTAATTAGTTGCCCTCAAGTCTTTTAAATTGTAATTATATATTATATATATATATATATATATTCTAAAATTTCATGCAATTGTATATTCCTAATTTTATTATATTTCAGAATTTGTATAGAGTAATTGTTCTTAAATAGCGTAGCTTTTATTATTTGTCAGGGCCCTATTTATAACAGTCTTGTTTGACTGACTGGGCTGCCCTGTTGAAATAAAGTTTAATCTATCTATATATTTTGTTTTGAGAGAAAATAGTGAACAGATATGTACAAAAGTTGTCTCAAATGAGGCCGTTAATTACTGCTGTAAAATTCATTTAAAAGATTCGTTTAAAAAAACACTAAGCTTTTGCCATATATGGTTTCATCAGAATGGAATGAAAAATGCAACATGCAAATATAGTTGTATTTAACATGCTGCTAAAGGACAACTTCCTCAGATTAGCTAACAGATGCTTATAATTCCAGGGCTCCAGAAGTTATTCTTGGTCTGCCTTTCTGTGAATCCATCGATTTGTGGTCTCTGGGATGCGTCATTGCGGAATTGTTCCTTGGTTGGCCTTTGTACCCAGGCTCCTCCGAGTATGATCAGGTGAGATTTCATTGCATGTCATTTGAGAAGGGAAAATGCATATTAGAGTTCTACATTGAATAACAGTATTAAAAAAAAGTTTGTAACATTTTATAGATTCGCTATGTTGTACAGACACAAGGTCAACCAGCCTCGCATTTACTAAACAATGCAACTAAGACATCCAAGTTCTTCAAAAGTTTTATAAACAATGCAGGCCTAATGGAATGGAAGTTGAAGGTAGGTGAAATGTTGTTATTATATAGCAAGGTTCAAAGTTCATTTGTTCCAGAATCTGATTGGTTAAAAATACATCATATGAAAGGCAAGTTATCCGTCGACTGTTTACCACAAAATCGTGTTTGTCAGGTTTGAACCAGTTTGAGCAGGGGTTAATGCATTGACCACAGGGGGTCGATAATTCCAGAAGTCGTGAATGTTGGGTCACTTCATGCAACACATGACCTTTGTATCTCAGCCAATTTCTTTATTTTCATTTTTCACAAAAAATTGCTACAAAAACAGCAAGGTATATGAATAGAAACAAACAAGATATTGAAAACTTACTCAAAGTGAAAAGGGCTAAGTCGACGAAAAAAGCTAAAAAACACTCGGTAAATATACAGAGGGAATTCAGCCAAGAGAAAGGCATGGAAGCTGAATTTGAGAAGCTGAAAAAGGCAGAACCCCATGTGAGCATGGAAAGTAGACATTTAATGTTCACTCCTAGTGATATCCAAAGATTACGCTGTGTTCTGAATAGGAGGCTAGTCCCTTTGCTATCATTACAGTATGGATTTGAACCACACATCGCATGTTCACTGCTAGTGACATCCGAAGATTACACTGTAAATAATAGCCCGTGGAGCCTGTGTTTAGTATAAAGAATAGCCCATGGAGCCGGTGTTTAGTATAAAGAATAGCCCATGGAGCCGGTGTTTAGTGTAATGAGTAACCCATGGAGCCGGTATTTAGTGTATAGAGTAGCCCATGGAGCCGTTGTTTAGTGTAAAGGGTAGCCCATGGAGCTGGTGATTAGTGTAAAAAGTAGCCCATGGAGCTGGTAATAGGCCTTTTGCAGGAGTTGATCACATGATTGATCTTCCCATACCAATGCCATGCTGACTGGCAAGTTATTTTCCATTTTGCATGGCAACCATCTGTTATCTTTGTATTGTGTATTGAAAGCGTATTTTTCAATAGTGTTTAAATTGATCTTAAGATATATGAATGATATGAATAAAAAATAGTCTACAACAATTATGAAAATGGTCACAAAATTATTGTTACACAAAGTTTAATAATTTTTTTATGCTGTTCTGAAAATATGAAAGTTGGGGTAAAATGATGTTATGTCTGGGAGGCTCTTCCCAAAATAACCCTTCAGGAAAATTCCTATGTACAGGCTGCCCTGAAATGCATACTGAGATATAGCTGTTGAGAAGTAACAAAGAACAGTCACAGACCTCAAATGACATGGTACCAAGTTATTGATAGTGCTTTAAGATCTCAGAAGATTTGATGACTGTGATCTGGCACAAAATCAAACTAAGTGGAAAATTATAAGTCATTAAAAAACGTGTCTCACCCATGTGAGCATGGAAAGTAGACATTTGTAGTGTGAATAATGATGATTAAACCCAAAGGGTATAGAGAGAGCCATTTTAGAGATGAGGAATAACATAACCTTAAGCTTTTAGTCAGGGGGAAGGCATATTAGAGAGGAGTTTGATAAAGCTGTCAGTGATTTTATATATGTTGTTCTAATTATCAAACTTTTTAAAACAGAGTGCAGCTGAACATGAAAGGGAATCCAAAATGAAGTCAAAAGAAGCAAGAAAATATATTTTCAATTGTCTTGATGACATGGGACAAGTCAACATGCCAAGCTCCTTGAGTGAAAATGAAAGAATCGCTGAGAAAATTGATAGGTTGGTAATGATGCCTTGCCATTAAATTTCTGGTTATCCAGAGGAATCAAAACAGTCATATAAATAAAAACTGTGCATTTGAGAATGTACTTAATATGGCCATAGGGTTGGTGCTGTTGGTAAGAGCTCTTAGCCACATGTTCCACATTTATTGACGTGGCTTTTCTGAGATTTGAATCTTTGTATGATTTTATCTGCTAAAGGTGAATCAACGTTTTACCCTTACGAGTTGGTAAACAGAATATCAAAATGGTATAATGCATACTTGGTAAACAGAGTACCAGGTTCTGATTTGAACATTTCTGTGATCTTCTTTTCCACCAAAGATGACTCATCTTTCCATCCTTACAAGTTTGATAAATAGAGTATCAGCTTCTGATTTGAACATTTATGAGATCTTCTTTTCCACCAAAGTTGATTCATCTTTCCATCCTTACAAGGTCGGTAAATAGAGTACCAGCTTTTGATTTGAACATTTCAAGGATCTAGTGCAAAAACAATGTAAGTGACTTTTTATTAACAGCCAAATTCTCCTGAGAGTTTTAAAGATATAATAGGAATAATGTAGGGAGAAACAAGAACTTGATCAAAAGTCACTTACATCATTTTTGCATAAGACCCTTCATTTGTTTGACACTCCATCAGCATTTTTAGTGTCAGATTTTAGATGCTTAAGCATTGTTGATTTTTATAAGATTAAGTGAAAACAAATTTGAGTTTCATCTTTATTATTTTTATTTAACGAAATTAATCTTTTATTAAGATGAAATTGTTTCTTTTAATATATCAGGGAAAGTGTGGGTTTCAAGTATATTAGCATGACAACTTCACGTCGATTTAAGTGTGTACCCCAAATTTTGGGGTCTTTAAGCATTCATATATTCAAGCTATTGTTCTTTGCGATTTATTTATTCA
>JAOBRB020315908.1:0-10945 GCA_027575285.2 Zoanthus pulchellus | reverse complement strand
GAACGACACAAAGTTCAGGCCAATAAAGAAGGCAACAGAATACTCATAACCAGCTGGTTGTTCCGCAGAAAGGTGCATGGGAAGACAAACAGAAGAGCGCCCGAAAAAGGAAACATCATTTTCTTTATCGTAAAAGTAGGCAATGTTAAACATTGGCAAGCATGAGATGATAACTCCAAAGGTCCATATCACCATACAGATAAAGTAGGTCTTTTTTAAGCTAAGGCGCTTGAATGTAAAAGGAAAAACAATACAAATCAAGCGGTCTACTGTGATAGTTGATAAAATTAATACCGATACCTCACTTGACAACATGGATAACATACCAGCAACCTTACATACTTTATGGTACTTGAAATACGCCCCACGCCATTTCACGTCCTCTGTAGCCACGATTAACAGGTATACACCCATTAGCAAGTCTGCCACTGCTAAATTGGTGAGAAGAAAAGACTGCACTTTGTTTTTTTCCTTCACTCGCACTCTCCACACAATAACACCCAGGTTACCAAACAAAGCTAGGAAGCCGAGAACCCATATGGCCACCCGAAGAATTGCGTTATTCATGAGATCACTACAAGTTGCGAAATCATCTTTAGGCGAGTCACACTTTATCACTTTGCGTAAGGACTTCATTGCGTAGCAACAGTAAATGAAACGATCGAGGTACCTAAAAAAATCAGTTGACGATTTCATGCGATTTATAAGGACAAATTTTAACACTACATCTTATTATAAAATTAAGCAGAATACAACTTTAATAAGTTAATTTTGGCTTTTCAAGTTTATCTTTAGGTCCATTATATAAAATGGCGTTCAACAAGGAAGATGAGCAAAATAATCTATCGCAATTTCTGATTTCAAAAAAAATATACTAACACATGTTCCAGTTTGATCAAAGGCTTAAACGCATCAGGAGAAAATGATGATATCTTGTTTCCTTTTAGGTTTCTGAAAGACAAGTTGGAATAGCATAGTTTATTATAAATACAGCAAACTACAAGTTGCTATTGCTAATAATATATCAATAACTTATCACTGTGTGAACTACAGAACTTGGGTTAGGAGTTTAACTCGTTGGTAGTTGGCATACATTTAATTTGATATCTTTCATGAGGCTGGAAAAGGTTGAATATAACAACAACAACAACTTTATTTTGTCAAATACTTAGAAGTACATTAAGTTATTTTATCCTAGCTCTTTTTTTCCAGTCCTCTCAAGTAATCTTATCTGAAAGTTTCCATAAGCTTAAATTTAAAGTCAACCCAGTTTGGTTCCATCGAAAAGTCAGCGAGTAACATTCTAATTCACTGTAATTCGTAGTATTCAAGAATCAGTTGCACTCGTCAGTTTACAATTAGCTCACACTTAGTGTTCATTAGTACACGTTCAGTTTTGTGCGTGATATATACAGGTTTCTCATTAACTATACCGATAAATAATTATCAAGGTATATAAAATTAGTGTAAATCGTACACACAAAAGGATTTTTTTTAAAAACCACGTAATTATCAAGCTTATTAGGTTTTATTTCCGAACATTTTAGTGGAATTGGAAGTTATAGGTAAACAGATTACTGCGGGACAAATATATACAGGATATAGTATCGAATACCGGAACAAATCAAAGGCTGTCTGAGCAACCTCATGGATGAATAGAAATTTTACAATCAAGTAGTATTGCATTACAAAATGAATTCGCTTTTAGTAATGATAACGTCTCGAGTTTGCAAGTTGTGAGAGCCCGAGTTCAAACTTCGGGACCGTAGAAACAATCATTTTTTTCTGATTTTCTTTTGTTTTCTTTTTCCTTTTTTCTATTTAATTTCTTTATATTCAATTCTTTTTCCAATGTTAAAGTTGACTTCTAATATAATTTCGTATCTTAAAGTAATGTTCTTAAAACTACAAATTTTGTACACAATCGATAGCATTGAAAGTGTGGCGTAACGGTAACGTCTCGTGTTTGCAAGTTGTGAGAGCCCAAGTTCGAACTCCGTTAAAAGCTTTTTTTTTCTGTTTATTTTATTTTCAAATTTTATGTTTCTAAATATCTGTTTATACTTCAAGTGTTTTTTCCAATTATGCAAAAGTGAGCATGCGTTACAAATCCTTCACGTATAAAACATATTCAAAATTTTTGACCGTCTAAAAGTTTACAGCTGATTGAGAGAATTCATCTCACTCCTAAACCTAATCGATGAATGATGTCATCCATGAGGTAAAAGAACAAAGATGTAAACAGGCATTGCTATCGCTTCACCATTTTCGTTTATTGCTTTCCTTTATTTTTCAATATTGAGAACCTGTATTTTTTGTTCTTTCATTCTCTTTGAAGATGAAATAGAATTCATTTTTCTTGCCTTTTCTATGTTGTATAAAAGATCCTACTTCAACAGAAAGCTCCCTTAGCTGATTAATCATTCTAAAATCAGTATTTTGTAATACCTGCTCACACAATACGCAACCAGCTGCCACAGTTACGCCAAAGAACTTTTAAATAGGTTTCCGAAATCACTGCCCTTTTGGAGAGCAGTGTTCTTGAGTGTTCTTTTCCTTTTATCGTGTTCAGGAAATTGAACAGTATTTCGGAAGCAACGAGAGCAAATTTTCGTCTGTGAATGTTTTCCTGCACTAAATAAGAAAATTTTTCATTTTGTACTTTCTAAAATGTTGCCCGAGCACGATAAGTTACAAAATCGTAATTTATGATTGCAAATATTAGGTCCATTCTAAAAGCGATAACATCCGCCAACTGCAAAGTGACTATAGAGTGAAAAGTTCATGTCTAAGGGGGCTTTGCAGCAGGGCCTGGACTCTAGTCACTGTGATCGCTGCTCAGCTGGTGAACTTAAAATCGACTCATGTCTGCTTATTTACAAGATTCAAGGATCCAATACCGGGAGAAGATCTATATCATAGTACTCATCAATTAGAAATTTACAAGAAACTATTTTTTTTATCAAAATCGTAAATTTAACTATGCACCGACTCTTTTTGGCGATGTCTGAAAATGCCCTCCGAGAACAGACTTTTTGAAATGAAGAACAAGTAAAATCATTCACCATTCATTGAACCAAGAAGGTATTCTAAAATAAAATAACCCAAAGAAGAAGGAATTCGCAAATAATGCAACCAATGAATTAGATATCTTGGTTTTCACCCACGTCACTTCCACTTTTATATCCACCATGTTGGTCCCCAAAAAATGAGGTCACAGTGGGAAAGAAAGCTTAAATTAGTTCGTTGCGTTGTATTATGATGTGGAGATAGAAATGATGACGACATACACTCTGTGTTTAGCAACAAAGCGGAAAATAAAATAGGACCAATTAGTTACGGCAAAACAGATTCGGAAATGTGCAGAGAGGGTTAAAAGGGCAAGGGAGCTAGAGCTAATTGCGGTTGAAGAACAAGATCGCGAAGCTGCAAAGATACGCCGAAATGTTAAGGAAATTAGCCTTCTTGCTATTCACATCGACATCGATCAGCCCAGAACACCAACTGTAGAAGAGAAAAATTGAGTGGGAGGAGGCGTTTTCTTATGATTTTGCGATCAATGCAGATTATAAATATATATTGTTTAGTATATAGTATTGGGGACGTCGAGTGCCAATAAAGCTCGTTCAACTACTACTACTACTACTACTACTACTACTACTACTACTACTACTATTACTACAACTACTATTATTACTACTACTACTACTTTTGCTACTACTACTACTACTACTGCTCACTACTACTACTACTACTACTACTACTATTACTACTACTACTACTACTACTACTACTACTACTACTACTATTAGTGCTACAAGAAATGAACCAAGGGGCAAAGCGGGTTTGGCCTCTTCTAGAAAAAAGATTAAGCGGAGTATAGAAGGCGTCTGGAAAATTTATTCGCGGGTGTTTGTTGTTTACTTGCTATATAAAACACAACAGAGGAAGAGAGTAAAAGTGATTGGAGAAACAAGGAAGATCAAGAATTTTAAAAATATTAAAGCATTAAGACGTTGGATACCATGGATTGATAATGATGTAAAGAGAAAGTTAGAAAGAAAACAAAAAAAACAACGTTAAATACGTAAAGCGGAATGCTGATAAAGAAATGTGGTAGAAGATCACTCAATGTTTGAAGAACACAACAGTTAAGATTAATAGAAAGACCCCACATATTAGTTACACGAAGGAAACGCTAACAAAAACAACTGAAAAGTCAAAATGCATTTTATTAACAAAGCCCTCAAACGTGGTACAACGAGCTCAATAATGAAGCAAGAAAGCAGAAGATAGCGATCATTAGTAATGAAGATGTAGAACGGATTTTGACATTGTGGAGCCACATGTGGGAAAACCAACAGTGAAACAATAGATATGAAAGAAATAAATGGTTGGAGTACATTAAGAAAGAGAATAAACAGATGGAGTGCAATGTCGACATTAAAGCAAATGTAACTATGTCAAAATTAATGCGTGTGTTAAAGAAGCAGCCACCTACGAAAGCAGCAGGACCGGACTGTATCCCAATGTTCGTGAGAAAACTTTAAAAACCTTACACTCGGTGATGCTAAAAGTTATCAACAATGAAATCAAAGTTGAAAGTGAAGCGAGCTGGTTGTATGAGGTTCGCACATAATTGTTCATAAAGAAGGGAAAAGAAGAGAAGGATGAAAGAGAAAAAAGACCTATCCATTGTTTAAGGTTACAGAATATGATTAAAGCTTTCATTTCCTGTTTTTTAGTAATTTCGATTTCAAAACAATTCTATCATAAAAGAGCTATCAGTTGGTAAAAACAACATCTCGATTAGTTTTAAAATAACGAAGATATGGAACAGAATGCTTTTTTTTTGTTTTATTCTTCGCGGGAAATGTATTTGCTTTCGATTCAACGTTTTCACGTTTGGGTGCGTATTGCTAAGTGTCGGGTGTCTGCCACAGCAGGTAAGGTCACCTTCACACAACCTTAAACTTTGCCTTCGTAGCCACATTTTTTGTGTTGGCTCTTGAGATTTTTCTCTTCCCCATAGGAAAGCAGTTAAAGATTTTTAAAAAAACTTGTTGAATTGAAAACTTCAAATAACGTGGCCACCATGGCCCGGTTCCTCAAAACCCGATAAGCGTTAACCCAGGGTTAATTATTTAATCCATGTTTCTGTTTCCTACCTTCTATAGTTTGATTTGGCCTAGAATTTTGGATTTAACAAGTTTTTTCATTGGTAAAACCGAGCAGAATTTTGTAAGCTTTATAAAGCCATACTCATCAAAAACTGGACCTCAGATTTTTGTCTTAATCCAGGATTAAAGCTAGTTGGAGTTTTGTGGAACTGGGCCCAGAACTGCATGCAAGATTAGATGCAAACCACAAACATCGTCTTTGATTACAACGAGGCATATGATTGCTAATCATATTTCATGTACGCAGGATGTAGGCAGGTCAGTAATGTACATTCTATCACTTTTGCTGCCAAATCTTTAAACACAATTTTCTTCAACAACAAACTTCAGCTACATCGTCGCATTTAAAACGTTAATACTCAATCTGGTTTCGATCAATCTTTACAAAATTTTTACAGCTTATCGGTGACAGCCTGGCAATCAAAAGTGTGTGCGGAAAAACTTTTCTTGTTTTTATTTCCGGAGTAATGAGCGGAATTACAGATCTCTAACACATAAATGTTTAGTTTGAAAAACATTATGAAATTTTATCAAAACAAGACAGAAATCCAACATTGACCACACACATTTTGATAATTCAACTATTCAGGAATCCACAGAAATAAACACATTTCACGGATGTGTTGCAAAACCTGTTGGAGTATAAGCACACCGCGTAAAAACAACCGTTTAACCATATAGGACCTATAAAACAAATCCTATAATAATTCGTTATTTTTACACATAATTTCTAAAACTACATTTAATGGACTATAATTGCACCTAAAATAAGCTGCAAAGCGGTAATGCGAAGCGCGCAATCGAAATCTTTGAAAAGTATATGCCAAAAGTGTTCTATACACTAGAATACATTTTATAAGATTGTATCTGCGCTAGTTGCGGCTGAAATATGTAAATTTGTAAAGTAAATGAAGTTGTATCCAATCGAGTGACGAGGAGGAGTGGGAGGAAATATGGGATGTAAGGAACAGGTTATTGTGGATGTAATTCATGCTGTACAGATATCAAATATGGAAGATGAAACAAAGATGCTAGATAAAGTTGCAAAAATGTTCGAGACAATAGGAGTAGAGCTGGGTGAAGAAAAATGTCAAATGCCACAGTTTAAACCTGGAAAGAAAGTAGGAAGTGAACAAATGGAAGAACAGGTAGAGAAAACATGATATCTTGGTGTTAAGAACAGTTATCCATACTTGGGATTTCTACAATAAGAAAGTTTAATGCACCAAAAGATCAAAAGGGAACTGAAAAGAGAGTTTAAAAAAAGTGTAAAGTGGTGTGGAAATCTTAATTAAATGAGAAAAATAAGGTTAAAGCGTACAAGACAAGAACTAGAAGACCTTGATGTAATAGAAGGTACGATTATGAATACGGTACGGTGGGCGATTGAACGTTTGTATATAAGCATAGACGAAGGTGGACGAAGATTAATCAATAAACGGAGTTGCACGATCGAATAATTGTAGAACTGGCAATGTACACATGTAATAGTAACAGTAAATTCATGAAGAGTGTTAAAGAACATGAGCTTGCGTGTGGAGCAAGTTTAAAGGATTGTATAACGACACTGGAATGATATTGGATTGAGGCTACGATCATGAAAGGAAGATCATTACTGGTAAACCGAGAAAATATGAAGGCAAAGAAAGTGTGTAGCTTGATACGAAAGACAGCTAAAGCAAAGAGGATTGAAGCGTTATCGAAACAAGGGCTTATTGTAAAGATATTCAAGAACGGAGATCTATAAGAATGCAACCACTGGCGTGGAGTAAACCTGCTATCAGTGATCAGTAAAGTTTTTGGTATGACAATAGACAAGATAAAGAAAGGTGTTCACCGGAAGGTAAGGAAAGAACATGCAGGATTTAGACCAGGAAGAGATTTAAAGGAACAGATTTCTATTTTGAGAAACACTTTAGAGCAAGCGAACGAATGGCCTATCTACACACATTTCATCGACAGCCTTTGACTCTGTACTTAGAGAAAGTTTGTGGAATATTATGAAAAGCTATGGAATCCAAAATAAGATTATCGAAGCGATACAAGGGATATAGCAGAGGTTTGAATGTGCGGTAATTGAGGAGAACTAAACATCAGAGTGGTTCCAGATAAAGACTGGAGTGATCTGGTGTGTCTGGAGTGATCTGGTGTGTCATGTCTGTTTTTTTCTACTTGCGATTGACTGGATTATGAGGAAAAGAACAGCCAAAATAGAAGAGGAATCAAGTGGGACGTCATAACATCGCTGGAGGACCTTGATTTTGCAAATATTGTATTGTTCTCATCGAAGTTCCAAGACTTAAGCGAAAAGACCAGTAAAATGATAACTGAAGCAGCAAGATATAAGGCTGAAGTTAAATACCAAAAAGTGCAAAACACTAAGAACGGAATACACCAGGAGTAAGATACCATCAGAGACAGAGATATTAAGAACAGATTACAGAAAAAGAGAGGAGCATTCCACAGATTGTATAGATAATGGAAAACTAAGGGAATTGGAAGGAAAGTAAAGATACATGTTTTTAAGACTTAAGTGAGACCAGTACTGCTGTATGGCTGTGAGACCTGAAATATCATGAAGAAGGATGAGAAACACTATATACATTCCAGATGAAGTGTTTAAGAAGAATATTAAGGATAAGATAGCAAAGAGGATTACCAACGAGAGAATATTGAATATAACGGGTAAGGAAAACATAAGATGTGAAGTACGAAGGAGAAGATGGAACTGGTTAGGACATATTACAAAGATTTTTTCTAATGTGTGTGTGTGTGTGTGTGTGTGTGTGTGTGTGCGTGTGTGTGTGAAGGATGGGGAGGAGAGAAGGAGAGGGAGAAAGTCTTCTGAAATCTTAAGAGGACACGAATAAGAAACGTATTTCTTTCATTAGCGTCCAAGTTCGTAGTGGGCAGCCTCCCCAAGGCCCCTGCTAACTACGGCCGTGGTATACTACCGTTATAAACAATACTCTTACTACTACAGCAAATTCTTGCTAAGGTTATATTTCACAATAGTCTAATCTATATAATGAAAGAGAAGAAAGAGAAAAGCTTTGATGCTGGTAAAAAAGAAATAAGTACTGTTTACACTTACAAAATTCTTAAAGATTTTAACCCTCTGAATGTGGAGCTTGAAATTGTTTTGATTCTGTTGTTGTTCAGGTATCTATCAAATAAAATATAACAGAAAATGAGTCAATTATCCATACATTGTCAAAAATACTAATCAGGCCATTTCTTTTTTCTCTATTTTTTCAATTTTTCTTTTGCCCGGACCATCAATCAAACAAACAACCATTCTGCACAAATCCATTATCCAGGACCATCCATTCGTTATATTCACAACATTTGAAATTTATCTCACAAAACCAATTAGCACTTTTTACTCATCGTTTTACTTAATCTTATCCATCTACCTAGTTACTCACCGATTTAGTTATTTACTCGTCCATCTACCTATTCACTAATACATCTACTTGTTAAACTGTATATCTACTGATTCGTTCATTTACTTATTCACACATCCATATACATCTTCATTCATATATCTAATCATTGACTAATCCATGTACTTATTCACTCATCTCTATACGTATTCACTTTTGCCCATACATACGCACTCATCCACATACTTTAGCCATGCACGCATTCACTCTTTCATCTACATATCCACTCAGAAAGCTAATTATTCACTCATTAGCTTTATTAATGTCAAGGGTTAGCAGAGACTCCAGTATGTTCCCGTGGTAAAGCTAACGTCACACAGGGCGTGGTCCGATGGTGTTGGCTCAGATGGTGTTAGAACAGGGTGGTCCTCTGCGGCACTAAAAACGGACATAAAATAGTCGTTGAACATAGACGCGATTTCAGCAGTACGAGTGGGTATCGATACTCCCTCGCCAACGGTCATTGACATGGTATCGGGAAAATCAGTCTCTTTACTACTGAGTTTGAAAACTGACCATTATCTCTTTTGGTTGTTACGGAGGTCAGAATCTAGAGATTTGAAAAAATTAGTCCGGCTCTGCTTAATTATATCCTTGACTTTAGCTCTAAGTTCTCTAAATTTAGCCCTTAAAGAGTCTTTTGGAGATCTCAACAATTTTGCCTTGCAGACTCTTTCTTTCTGAGAACGTGCATGATGTCTCCATAGATCCAGGGTGGGTTGTTCTGCCCTTTGATGTTTTTTGTTGGGATACAATCCTGCACTGCGGCGAGGAAAGCGTCCTTCCATTCGAACCAGCTTATGTTGACATCGTTCCGGTGAATCGTGCTACACAGATCGATGGCCTCTATGGCTGAGCGTAACCCATCGAAATAACCTTGGCTATAGTCATACAATGTTCTTGCTATTGGAGGCACGGCTTTCTTTGAGGTCTTAAAGTAAAATGCAATGGCACTGTGATCTGTTTACAGGCCGCTTTCTTTTGGACTGAGTACAAAGAAATCATTTACTTGACTTGCTACGCTAGTAATAACGAGATCTAAACTGTTTTCACCTTTAGTTGGAATCGCATTGAGCTGTGTTAAAAAATAGTTGCTCAGTTGTTCTAGGAACGCAACTTCATCAACACCTTTGGTTCTCTCGAGCGATTCCCGATGGATTTCAGAAAAGTTGAAATATCCCGCGATTAGCATATTATTGTAGCGGGACGAGCATTTAGCCAAGTAAATATTAAATTTATCCGACCAGTCTTTTTCGGGTCACGGGGTTCTATAACAGCAGCAAGTAAGTAGTTTAGCTTTGAATTTCGTTGTTAGTTCCACAGTCACGGTTTCGAGGTCCGCGTCATTTAAATCAGCGATTTCGCGACAAGAACTGAATGAACTCGCTTTAACAGCTATTAGAACGCCGCTAGCTCGGCTTCCTATATCTCTCCGATAGTTTGTATAACCTACTTACTCACACATCCACCTACTTATTCATTCATTCAAGTTCTTATTCATCAAAACATTTATTCACCCACCCATCAACTTATTCACTCATCCATCCCCTTATTCACTCGTTCATCAACTTATTCACTCATCCGTTTACTCATTCACACATCAATCCATTTATTCCCTCATACATTCACTTATCCATCATTTTATACATTCATTCATCTATAATTATTCACTCATCCATAAACAAATTCACTCATCAATCTACTTATTAAGTCATCTTCTAAATAATTCACTTATATAACCAGTCATTCATTTACCTATCTTTAATGCCATTCATCAATTCACGTGTAACTACACACAAGTCATTAATTTATTCAATCTTCCAGCAACCAACACTTTAAAATCAACTTATCAACTTATTTCATCTTTTTTTTACTTACAAAACTTCTAAAAGGTTCAGCATATCAAAAAGTCCTTCTGGAAGTTCTGTTAAAACATTGCCTTGCATGTACCTTGAAAAGAAAAGACAAATGCACGTTTGAAGATACGGCGCCATGGAGTGTGGAATCCAATTAATTATGAACTAATAGAAGAACAAACGTTTCAGCCTCAGGTGCCATAAATAAGAATTAACGAAATGTAACATTCAGAATCGGTTATTTTCTAACTTGCACTAGCAACAAAAATGACAACGTATGCAGTTTCTGCAGTCTTAGCTTCAATATAAAGTAAATATTCCTAAATTCATATAACTTTAGGTAACGATAAGAACAAATATAAACAAGGTTATAAGATTTTTAAAACGGCTGGGTGGTAAATCTGTGTTAGTAAGCAATACATTCTCTGTTAAAATCTCCATTTGAGGCATATTGGATTCCATG
>JAOBRB020315907.1:0-20632 GCA_027575285.2 Zoanthus pulchellus | reverse complement strand
AAGAATGCATAGAGTGTTTTTTCCGCTTGTACAGCTTGCGGTACATAGTGAAACCGTGAATATTGTGCAAATAAAAATAAAGGAGTAATTACCCTACAGGAAGAAACCTTGACAAGTTAATTTTGAAAAATACGGGAAGAAAGTCACTTCATGCGTGATGCGTGAAAAAAAAACAAAAATGCGAGAACTTCACGGCAAATGCGGGACACTTGGAAGGTCTGCATTATTTCAAGCTTTACTAGAAGTTTCAAATAGAAAGAGAAGTTCTGTGATGTGAATGTGATAAAGATAAAAACGCGGGCCAGGATCTGCTTGTACGCTCTTGCCGAAAATGTTTTTTCTGGAGTTATTTATTAGTGCTGAAAATTGATTTAACAGACCGTGAATCACTCGAGTATAAATATAATTTGCCGCAATTCAAACGAATCAAAGCTATTTTGGACAAATTTTCAAAGAATTACTTAACTTTGTATTTTTCTTTATTTCTTCTTCTTCTATGGTGCCAACCGGGAGAAAGGTTAGTCGAAAGTATCTCAAATCTGTCTGAATAAACTAAATCATTATTACGTCCAAATAAAAAAATATTGTATTTTTAATGTCAAAACCTAGTAATCTATAAAACACGAAGATATCAGAAATCAATAGACAGACACTGGGAACACATATTGCAGCGAGTTTGGCCTCAACCTCGTACCCAGGGTCATTTCACTGACGTAGTAGTGACGTTAAGACGTCACGTCAGTGAAATGACCCTGGGTACGAGGTTGGTTTGGCCTCATTCTCGTCCTTAGAGCCCAATGCCGTTTTGGTTAATTGATGGAGACAACGCACGAACCAGAATTTTGTCTGTGGCCATCTGTAATAAAGAAAGTAAAAAAAGAATACAATTCCGAAGAACATTCTTGGAAACTTAATATTTAAGTTAAACAAGATAAGGTACACAGAATACGTTTATATTTCGGTTTAGGTTCAAACCATCATCAGAACGAATTACAAATATCTTTACAGTTGTGCAATATATATACTAAATTTAAAACAAAGCCATCTGTAATATCCGCTGATGAATATATCCCAGACATGTATTTTTATTGAGAATATCCTCTTGGATAGCTATTGGGATGGTTGGGGAACCACGATGTCAGGCGTAAACAATAGAAACTGATTTGTAATCGATTTTCGATCTTCGGCAGGCGCATTTTGTGCATTCGTTAAATGCTCATTAAGAATGCTCTTAACTCGGCTACCAATGAGGGACGTTCAATATGTCACGTGATATTTCGGTGTTCGGTTACATGACTTCGGCAAACCAGCACATGACGTTGATCACGCGTACAGTATATTAATCAATGAACAACAGTCAAGATACAGCAGCTCCCTGACACAGTATCTTACTTACTCCACTAGCTTACCACAGAATACCTTTGCTTATTATCAGTATACATACAACAGCTCCCTGACACAGTATCTTACTTGCTCCACAAGCTCACCACAGGACACCTTTGATTCTAGAACTGCCGTTTCTTTAAACGCATTGACGCAGTTCTTATTACCAAATTATCCAATCTACTGGAAGTTCAATAGTTTAAATCTTTTATATCACGGAGCATTTTCTGGCACTAGAAAAACAATTTAGCCATTTTATACACCAATTGAGGAAATATGAAATGTATTTATCATGAGTTATGGAACTAGCGCATGATGCATGCTGGTATGCAGGTTCCCAAGAAAGTTGATAGTGCGCTATATAGTTGGGATAACATATGCAATATTCATTCGCGTCTAACGTTCTTCGCGTCGAGTCTTCAATTAAATTCCCGAATGATTATGTTAAGTTCCTTGACCATATTCAATCTGCTAACAGTTGTTGATGAAACTTTCCCCCAATTGGTTAAGTAATACCAACTGGTTACAAATTAGGGCTTCCCTCGCTACTGTAAAAAATCCACACTAGTTATAGTTTATCTTTTTGCAATTTTCACATACAGTTCGTTTCATGAGTAAAGATTGTTGTTGACGTTATATAAAGACCTTAAGATTGTAACAGTTTAGTTTTGGTACTGCTATTCAATAAAGACTCGCACGCGCTGCCGTGTGGACACACTCGATCCTGTAAGTCTCAGTGGCGGATCCAAGAGGGGGGGCCTAGGGGGCCTGTTCCCCCCTTTTGGGATTTTTTTTATTACAAAAACACCACGTATTGCATTTATTTGAACTCTTTATTTGAACAAAGTTTACCGAAGAAGAAATTATTCTTAAATGATACGAAATTTGTCGCAAAATGCTTGAAAAAGCCATTTTAGAGACTCAAATTTTCAAAAATTTCTTGGAGGGTATGCCCCCAGACCCTCTTTGAAAACTCGCGCCTTTGGCGTTCACTGTGCCCCCCCCTCCTTTTCAAGTTTCTGGATCCGCCCCTGAGTCTGTGTAGTATTTAATGATCGTGATAAATTATTTATATTCTGTTGAGCGGGGCAGCGAATTAGAAGTACTATTTCAAAAACGAGTACGAGTTTTTGAATGGGGTTTCCAAACACCGAGAAACTATGAAACTCGAAACTTTTATTGTTTCGAGGTGTTTGGAATCCCCATTCAAAAACGAAGTACGAGTTTTTGAGATAACTTCTCTTACAAATGAACTAGCAACAATTGGTGCTCATTTACTGTGAAATATTAAAATGGTTCTAA
Organism: Zoanthus pulchellus; assembly: GCA_027575285.2. Classification (NCBI taxonomy): domain Eukaryota; kingdom Metazoa; phylum Cnidaria; class Anthozoa; order Zoantharia; family Zoanthidae; genus Zoanthus; species Zoanthus pulchellus. The sequence continues at coordinate 17,947 of JAOBRB020315907.1, read as the reverse complement.
AAAACACATTCTTTCAAAAGAATTGTTAGTTTATTTTAAACGGTTTACAAAATCTCCGGCATGCTACTTGAATTTGTATTATTTGGCTAACATGGCAGAGTCAACATCCGGCCGATTTCGACCGCCCAAAACAGCCGAAGAAGAAGAAATTTGTTGTGAACGAGCAGTACCGAAAAGCACCAGATATAAAAACAAGTGGACCGCGAGTATTTTCGAGGAGTGGCAACGCGTTAGGACAGTGAAGGTTCCAGTTATTGAAGTTACTGTGGTTTCAAACTTTCATTGGGTATCCAAACTCATCCACCTGATCAAATGCAAGACGCTGGTTGGCTAATAATGTCATGAATAATTAATGTGTTTGAGAACATAAATATATTTATTACAATTGGATCAGCGCTTATCAAGAGAACTACGACCAGTTCAATCTTCAGTTATCCTAATCAAAAACCTCTTGCGTTAGTATTTGCATACGAACAAGGCATCACTCTTTTTTTAAAACTCAAAGACCGGAACCAACACGTTGCCCAAGTGGTTTACATAGGCACATGTTCTTGTAACACTACATATATTGGTGAAACCTCTCGCAATTTGCAGTCTCGCATTGATGATCATCTAGATACTTCTAAACTCTTGGAACCTGCCAGACACTTTATTCATATCAAGATCATTTCTTGACATACAAAGCTATTGTCTCTGTTCAATCCTGGACTTACGCCGTACTGTCCAAGCTCATTTTTTAAATATGCAAATCTACGCCCTAATCTGAACAAACAAGTAAAATCTTTTACTCTGTCTCTGTTTCCCATGGGCATCACATAATTGTTTGAAAACACGATATAAACGGCAATGTTTTCATTTTAGCTATCTCACATTTTATCCTGAAGATGAGTTAATGCTCGAAAACGTTTGATTTCAATTGCAAATAGTTTTAATAAGTATTTACCTTTTTGATAAATATTTTTATTCTGGCGAATTATGTCAAATCAAGACATCACTGGTTTCCACATCGAATAAGTCTGCCGCTCAAGTTTCACTTTGACTTTATCAATCCTTTCAAATGACTTTATCAAATTATCAACGTTCTTATGTACTTTTGTCTTGACTTGACAGAAAACAAAATTCTTTAAAAATTATCATTCGCAAACAAGATGGATTCAAGAATTAAATATAATTTTTTTTCTTGGCTATATATTAACATTTTACCCATTAAAAAGACAAAACATCTATTGTTGATATTGTTGAGGCTGCTAATCGTTCTTAACCGTTAACGATCTCCGGATCTACATGTTAAGGCTGGCACAACTGGCAGCCGATATAAAAAGTGCCCTCAGTGAAAGAAATAGAAATAGACTAGGGATTAACGTCCTCATCTTTTAAAGGATTGTCAGCAGCAATGCAATTTTCCGATATCAGATTAGATAACATTTTAAATTTAATACAAAATTATAACACCCACAAAAAAGGCGTAAGCGCGACAAATAAAATTAGACATCTGGAGTATGAAGACATGAATAGCATTAGCAAAAGAATTAAGGTCCATAATATTTACACTTAACGATTTGTCTGGCCGATTTGTAGGGCCGTCATATTTGAGGAGCAAGTCAGAGAGTGTAAATGGTGCCCAATTCTCATATCGATTCAAATCCGATCTGTCAGCCCGATTTGTGAAATCAGTGGTCCGACTATCAAAAAAATCAACGCTAAATAAAATTACCGAAAAAAACAAACGTTTATTCGAATAACGAGATTATAATTTCAGAATAGGTAACGTAATTTTGCTGCTATAAGAAAAAGGAAAATCGCAGTGATATCGATGAAAGTTAAATTAATTGCCGAAATCACAGTTTAAAAAATAAAGCAAACGTGAGTACCAGGAGGGCCATTTTCCGGGTTTTTTTTGTACCATTATCTGGTTTTCTATGGAGATTTATTACTAATTTTGATCAGTTCTGGTTAGTAATGAAGCTTGGAATATCCTTTCTCAGTTTAGTATGAATGGTTTCGTTGCTAATAAAATTTTTGTTGCCAAGCGTTTCTACACGCCGTAGTAAGTTTCCGCTGCGTTATCCACATCCTGCTGATGAACAGTAACTGTTTTGCTATTTTTTTCAGCAGCATTATAGTTATGTCTGTTCAGATATCTATTTACAATAACGCTAACTCACATAATCACGCGATTATTTTCGCCATCATACCAAATTCGTCGGATTTTGATTTACACTCTCCGACTAGTTTCAACGACGATACGTCGCCCGACAATCGGTCTGACAAATCATGTAAGCATACCTTTATATTAGGTGTACTGTTGTCTAAAGAGACGGTCTAATATATTTGGGAGGCGCGCGGCTTGGATAATTGTTTAGGGGAGGGGGGGAACTACATAAATTCTCAACGTTTCTGAATCAGTGAATTTGAGATTTTTGACTGCCGTAGGGAATTTCAAAATCCACATGATGGTCACCGTCATTTCGCAAATGCAATGAGTAACTGCAAGTTTTACTTGAAGTAGAAATTTACATTTTGGTTTTCAACACCATATATAAATTGATATGCGACGGCGGAAATATTTTGCTTCACGAGTTTCTGCCGAACTACATTCTTTTTTTGTCTAACTATTAAAACGAACAAGTAAGAACAAGTTGGCTGAAAAATTTGAAGAATTGCGGAGTCGGAAAACTTTGTTGTACACTTTTTTATTGAAACAACTTTATAAGGAAAATGAAGCTTAGATTGGCAAAAAATTAAGAACTAAAATTAAAAAGAGTGAAAACTAAGTGAAACTAAGTTTATGAATCTTGCACAGTAAAATCACCGAAGCACGTATTACAAAATGCACAGTGGTCACTAACCTTCAATATATGTACAAAGATCTCTCCTTAATTGTCTTTTGTTTTGATTTCTCGACATTTTAAACCACTTACAGGAACAAGAACAAATTAAGAATAGATTGAGGAGAAATTTACTGTGCAGAAAACTAGATGGAATCTGTAAACAGTGGATAATGCAACATTGTTGGCAATAAAAACAAAACATGGGGAAAATTTTACAAGTGCAGTTTACAAGAACCATTATGATTATCTCCTCTGTAAATTTATCAAAATTCGTAGCTTCTTTTGATAAATATAAAACATTTTAAAAATAGTGTGCACACCAAATAAGTGATAGCATTCAGTTTCAGAATGTATTAATATTTCATGGTAGTATCCTCTAAATAAATAAATAGATAAATATATAGATAGATATTTAAATTACTCAACTTTTAATCTCACAGAAAGTTCAAATGTTGTTGACATTGTTACTAAAGTTAAAAGTTGTAGCAATAAGTTAGCTCGTGTAAAAAAAATAAAGCAAAATTTACATATAGATTTTTGAATCTTATTTTGAAACATTAGAAATATTTTATAGATAATTTTTATTACAATTCGTTCTGAAAGAAGTAAAATATAATCTGCCTAATTGTTTTAACTTTTAATTTTCGCACACTTTCTTGCATTATGTAAGTATGCAAATTTTCGTTGCTTTAATAATTAAACCAAAAGCAAAATATAAGTCTATAAAGACGGATTGAAAAACTTTGGCCTTTTCAAATACAAGTGTAATGCTTCGGACTTTTTCTGCATGTCTTAAAAATAAATAAACAGCAATTTAAATTTTACCGACAACATTTTTTTACTCTTTAAGGACAAAAAACACTTTCTGCAGCTTGACATATTTGGATAATTGTTTTCAGGCCATACAATTTTAAATTTTAAAACTTTATAATTTATTCAAGCAAGACAAAGACGCCATTTGATGGATTCACGAACAGAAATAATAAATGCTTTCACATTTCTAACTGACATTTTACAGTGATTTTCTCCTAGTCGGAACTCGTTTGGGATATAAGTCTGCGTTTTGACATCGATTAAGTTCCTTGGCATAACAACTTTCATGTACCTTTAATTTTAGATTCTCTATTACTGCCGGTTCTTTGCTTCGAGGAACTGGTATCTTTGGCAGAGATTTCCCTACAACTATAGCAACAGTTACAACAAACTCTCGCGCAGGAAAATAATCTCTAATAAGTTCCAGTAGCTTTCTCTGGTACTTACTCATCACTCCAACGCTTTTGATTTCTGTTATCGATGAATATGTTGGCTCATTTCTTGGCTGGTCGAAATAATCAACACCCCGAGTTTCAACAAAAATCTCCGCTGCACTGGGCGACAAAAAAATCAGCATGACAGCACCACGACCTTTGTTGATGTAGCCTTTTCGCGCAATATCAGTAAGATACCGACATATTTCTTGATCCCGTCGACACAAATGGATGATTGATTTCATGTGGCCGTTAACTCGCCCATAAGCACATGACTGTTTGTGTACATGCCAATGTGCTCGTTTGCATTCAGGCGAGCAATAATGCGTAAAACACGACGAACAAGATTTAAAATTTAGCTCCACAATTCCAAGAAGTTCTTCTTCTTTTCTACATTCGGGATTTTCACAGATAAATAATTTCTTTTCCATTAATCTTGGTGGTTTAGGCGGCAACCGGGGTGGTTTGGGAGGTGGTGTTTTTGCTTTTCCATATCTTCTTGGTAACGTGCTGGACTTCGAGCGACGACAGTCTGCTATCTCCAAACTTTCGTTGTCATTCTCATCGAGTTTTAGTGACTCGATCATTAAAGCTAAATTATCTTGCGACGAAGTTGACGGCTCTAAAGAGTTGTCGAGAGGTACAGAGCCATTTGTTATCTTAGAGTCTTTCAATTTTTCCATGGTTTCTTTAAGAGGCATTTGTCGGATTTTTGAAGGCGAGATCGGCAAAATATCTCCGTAATCCGGGGATCTTTGCTTGGCAGTCGATGAGCGACAACCACTTTTACTAAGACAGACATACATTATAATCTTATAACTTTAAAGTGAGGCAGCAATTTTTTCAAAACCAGAAGCAATGAATGGCTGAAAACTTTTGACGATGAGTCTAAACAAAGTACTTTTATGAAAACTATTATCCTCCAGGCAGGTGGCTTGGATTCCTTTCACAGCGCGTCAATGGCTTCACTAGCTTTCCTACAGAGACCTGTCAATCAAAAATATAATGTTTATTCAATAGCCAATCAAACGGTCAATTTCGGGAATTATCATTAATGGCAATTGTTTTCTTCTGACATAAACCCCATCAAATAATTACGAATTTTAAATAGCACAAGACTTGCTGCCAAAGCTGAGTTATTGTTGCATGACTCTTGTTATCTATTTAGTTTGCGTATAAAGTAACGCATTGCTCTTTTTAAATAGCAGTCAAAATTAGAAAGGTGTGAAAAACTCTTCATCCATTAAACCATTAAACAAGCAAACAAATAGAATTAGGACCAAAGCCAGTAAATACAACGACTTGACGAATTCCTACGCTTAAAATTCAACATCAATGTAATGCCGAAAAAATATATAATATTGTTTAACGTCTAACTCTTTACTTTAGGTCAATATATTTTCTAGCACTCATCACGGGTGACTTAAAAAACAACACTTTTAAAAGTCTTTATCAACTTTAAACTGTTGAACTGGATTTCATATTAAAAACACCGAAGATAATTGCTAAATTTTAACTAACAAAAGCTTTATAGGCTTAGCTTTTAAAACAGTTTGGTAACAGTTTTAAAAATTCTCATCTTGTTGTCGTTAATGAATTCTGCTTTCAAAGTTAAATTAAAGTCTTAAAAAGTCTTATTTAACGGAGCCGAACCAATGACGGGCAATACAGTTCATATTTATAGCTTGATTCAATTAATCCGCTGCATTGAGTTCGACATACAGACACAAACCATAAGCCAATCGAAATTGTTTTAAAATTCCCTAAATCAGTTTATAAAATCTTAAAAGAATTCAGCTTTTCTATATCTATTGTTATCACATTTAAAACTTTGTAAACCTGTTTAAAAACAACTACTTAAGTCGTTTTCATTTCCCGTGTAGAATGGATGCATGGGAAGATAATTGTTTATATTAGGAATAGATGGTGAGAAAGTAATAATATTATGTGCTCCAGAAGATAAGAATCCCAGATGAAACACGCACAAACATACCTCTCATAAAAAAAGTGTTTGGATCCAGTGACAGTCGATTTCAGTTTGCGTAAATGTTTAATCTCAGTATTGGATATTGTCTCTCTTCCTTCGACCTAAAATATTTGTTTCAGTTTGAAAGCTGCTTAAAGAAACGAACAAGTTAAATTTCTTAAAGTTCTGGTCTAACTGAGTAAAAGTCATACAACAAACACGCGACGTTGTTTTCAAAGTCTCCAAAAGTCTAGAGCATTCGTCTAGAGGCTCAGCTATCAAAAATGTGATAAATAAATCAAATGCTGCTGCGATATTTTCATTGAAACGCTTTTATAAATTGATATCTAAATAACTCTCACATATACGAATAAAGTTTTAATTCTTGACATGTTTCGGCATAACTTATGCCATCTTCAGGAGACTTTTGTATTCATTCTTCTGAAGATGGCATAAGTTGTGCCGAAACATATCAAGAATTAAAACTTTATTCGTAAATGTGAGAGTTAGCCGAGTTATCTTATCAATTGCGCTACTACGATGTTATGGTGATATCTAAATCTTGTAAACCGCAGTGAAATAATATTTAAGGGACATATAAAACTGTAGTTCTTTCGGTAGGAAGAAGGACTATGTCGTTACTCAGAAAACACTAATTCTAAAGTCGTAAATGTCAGTTTTTAAAATTATTTCACCATGGACATAGTGTTATCAAAAATGAAACATGCCTTGTCTTTGTTGGAATATAACAAGAATGTAACTACAATCACAATACATACCTCAAGAAAAAACGCGAGTTTCAAAGGCAGCACGAGGTAGGTGCATCGACAAGAACTGAGAAGTTCAACAGTCCGTTAAAATGTTGCGTGAGTAAAGTCCTAGAACAAACTGGAAAAATAAACATAAACTGACAAGGTAAGGTTAACTTTATTAGTTAATTGCAGATAAAAGTCAATCCTCGTGTCAAGAAAGTTCCAGGATTTGGCATTTTTATTTCGTTAGTGACTTGACTTGTAAAAAATGTGTTATTTACTAATTTAGTAGTAGTTCTCTTGAATTTGAAATTTTAAAAACAAGTTAATGGTGAAAACAGTTAAGCTGCTTGACACAGAATCACTGAAAGTTCATGGGTTACTTTAACATTGATTTAATATGATTATTCAGTAATTTTCAGACGTTGTACAAATATATTCAGAGTGAGTGATGTAGCCAACAGTCGCGTGTTTTTACAAAAAAAATCGTAAATCCCTCTAGAAGTACAGACGAAGTTTTGCAGCACCGAATTCATCCGATTTCACATTACCCCTCACAAGAACGTTTTACTTTAAAAAAAAACTAAAAACAAAAAAGATTTTTAAAAACAAAAAAATTTTTACTAAAACTCAAAGCGAGTTTTTTTAAACTTAGTTGAACACCTCGAAACCAGTTACATTTCTAAATTGCAAACTGAAAATCCTTGTGATTAACTGATATAACTCCATTATATTGAACCTCGAGGCCGCCTTGGAACGTTGATTTGGTCTTATAAAATCTTAAGATCACAGTAGTGTTTTTAGGTCAACACGTAGTTGAAATAAAACAAAACAAGCCAATCATCAAATTTTGTTCGTTACCCTTACCTGTTTCCTGTTACACTTTTTTTTTATGAATACGCGCGCAGGAAAACATCATAGACCGCAACAAACTTCTTGCATATTTCAAAGTGACACATTTCAAAAATCTGTCATCGGTTTCCTCTTTTTTTTCGCCCACGCGTATTAAAAAGATAACTCATATTGAGCGCGCGGTATTGTAGCGCGGAAATTTATGTGTTGTCAAAATCACAGCAGGAAATAGTGCGCTATCAAAATATGAGACCATTTGAAAGCTTGGTGGGGGTTGACCGAGACAGTAAACATTCTATTCGCTTATTGTTCGTAGTTTTATTGCTGCTTCAGCTTCAATTTGTTTCTAGCGCGCAGTTGTTTGAAATGATGGGAATTCAAAACAAAAACAGTGCTTATCGTCAGAAGAACTTTTTAAGATATTACATGAATACGTGTATCATTTGGAACAGACGGACAATATAAAGAGAGTCTCGCATGATGATGATACTGTACTGATGAGCGACACCGTACCTCCGAAACATATTTTCACTCTTTTCAGGCTCAACCTGCACATAGTCTTAAAATGTTCTTTTGACCCATATATATTGTCTATATAAAATGGTTTACAAAAAAACGTGTATACACTTTTAGATTTTTTCCCATTTTTAAATTACTGGCCGGCATCAGAAAACTCTGAAAAGAAAAAAAAGCACCACTAAAATTTTTTTAGCGGCTATATTCAATACCTGATATTAAATTTTACCCTTTCATTCTCAGAGTTATCAATGCCTAAACTCTCCTTACATTACAGAAAACTTCACTTATAAACTAGTAGTACTAGCAGCTATCGCTAAGTACCAACGAGCAAAACAAAAGAGACATTCAGAACCGAAGGTGAAGGTGAATTGGGTGAATTTTCACCCCCCTTTTCTTCAATTTTCTGGTACATTCTTCGTACTTGCCACCCTTCTTCTCCTAGAGTCACTGGTAAATTCTTCGTATTATTCACCCCCATTCTAGAATTTCTGGATCCGCCACTGATACGGCAGAACTGAGCTCTGCAATATCATAAATACTCTTTTCCTTTGCCTATCTCAGTTTTGTAAGAAATAGTACACAAACAGCGGTGACGCATAGTTTCAAATTATCTTTGAGTTTGACATTTAGTCTACTAAAAAGAAAAATGAGAATTAATCAGACAAAGCAAACTATTAAATATTAAAAGTTTGGGATTAATTTGGTAAAGTAACAATTTTAAAAATAATAACCAGTAACACCAAGAAAAGTTACTGATGTTGGAACTTTTTAAAGCTATATCAAAACATTTTCCCCTACTTTGCCTCCTTTAACTAATAAATAAAAATAAAACTTAGACTGTTTTACCGGTACATGTAAATAATTGAATTTGTTCCTAAAACTTTTTTAAAATAAAGTCGCTGAAATTAAAATAGTTTTGAAAACGCGATGAGTTATATTTCTTGAATTAAATCAAATTTACAAAGATACCAAATTTTTAGCTGAATCGTTTATTTTTCTGTCAACTTTTTCTCATCCACCATAAGGCTCATTGAGTATTAACGAGTCAAGGTAATATATTTTGTGCGTGGAAACCAATCACTGTAGTCAGTTTCACAAGCCAAGGACGTGACGTACGTGCTCACTGGAAACGCAAGCGCAGGTGCAATAAAACAAGTGTGAATGTAACTTGACGCAGACGCAGATGCAATTTAAAATAAAAACAAGTGTGAATGTAACTTGACGCAGACGTAAAGAAAAATGAAAATTTCCTTTTTCTTGCGCACACCTTAAGCTTGCGTTTGCTTTTGCTTCACAAATTTCCAAGTGTGAATGGGCATTACGTAAACACAGACACAGACGCCTGCGTAGCTTGCATCATTTGCGTCGCTGATGTGAATGTCCTTGCGCTTGCGTCTTTAGTGTGAACGCGCCTTGAGTGGGTGTCCCCAGCTGAATTATGGAGCCGAATGCAATTTAAGTATCCTGTTGATGAACAGTAACTATTTCGCTTTTTTTCAGCTACAGTTTAGCTAGTTATGTCTGTTCAGATATGTATGTATTCAATTAGCATCTAAAATCTGCGTCGATTTCTGACCCCGTTCTTACGAACAGTCTTTCAGTGACATTGCCGGAGCAAGCACATGCTGAGCATGCTGGGTAGAGGTGTGTCTTCTGCATGTTGCTGTAAGTTTCCGCCTTGGGCTATAAACTGCTACATTCTCAAATCTGTGCCATGAGTAGTACTGCCAGTCTCCTCTCAATAGCAGCAGAAAACACTGGTAAATGAAAAGCTTAATCGACTAAGACTATAGAGGGTAGTAATGAACGGGTTAGCCACATGTCTGCGTAATGGCGTCTACGCGTGTGTCGGTGGACTTGCTCAGCTAGCTCTTCAAACAAAAAGTGGTGTGACTATGTAGTGAGCTTCAATATCTTCTCATCTACACTCTTTTTTACACGGTCTATGACCGGTCCCTAACTAGATGTACTGATGTACTCTCTTGGATCTGTTGGCTTAGTGTTGCCCTACTTCCGTACAGAAATTCTATGTGATTACTTGGAAAATTCGATTAAATCAGTTCATATAAGCATATCATTCATTTACATTAATACCTTCTTCTATTTCTCCGTTTGTTTTTCAACGTTTCGGGTCGATCGGGAGGACAGTAAATATTAAAATGCGTAAGGATAGATTTAGGGCAAAGGGACCTATTATCCACTGTGCACTGCATTCGTCTTTGGTATGCTAACAATTTATTTTTTCTTTTTCTTTCTTTTTTCAGTTACTCCTTTATTTAATATCTACTTATCTACTATTAATTTTATTGCTAAATTTTTTTCTAAATAAACTTTTTTTAAATTATTTGTCATTTTTATTGCCAACCGTCCGTTGTGTATAATTCATAAAAATGGTTACTCAGCTACATTAGCTTTTCAGTTATTCTGAGTAACCTTTACAATAACCTGTTTTATTATTTCTTCACCATGTAAAATAATTGTGTTGAATTTTGTAATGAAAGTTGTCCAGAAGTTCTCAGCGCCAAAATCTTACCCACCCTCCCTAAAGTAATGTTTTGCTATTTCTGAGAAATCGTTCTCGGTGCCTGGTACTCTACGAGTTCGTAACGATCGAGCAAGGAAGTGAAAGTTTGGAGTCATCTTCGTTTATAGACTGGCTTAATCATTTTCCCAGTGAGCTGAAATTAATGTAGGTTGGAAACTTTTTCTTGATCTAGAAATATCAAATTTTTATTAATGCAAATTGTCTATCGCAATTGGTGCTATTGTGGCGGATTACAACTACAATGGTTTTGTCGCGTGCTCTCGTAAATAACTGAATGAATAAGATGAATTAATATTTAGCATTCTTAATCATGCCACTTCAAGTTAGAAGGGTTTATTAGCACAATAGTGTGGCAAAACGTCCTGCATCCAAATTATTCACCATATCGCTCGTAGTTTGAAATATGTTTTGATTCTTCTGCATCAAGAAGATTCAAGTTCACCTGCCCACACTAGCATAAATTTACTCGTTGGAATAATTACTATAATTTTGTTCTTTTGGCAATATATTTTAAAGCGAGATTTGTTTCAATTAAAAACTTTTAAAAGTATGGTATGTTTAATTTTTTTTAATTACCGTACTTAAACTTGAAAATGAAATAAGTGATCATTGAATGCTTCCTTGATGGGTGCGACCCAATGTGTGTTCGGCTGTGGAAAGCCGATTATTGCTTTTTAAATTTTCAAAAATAAAAATGCATAAAAAGTATCTCACTATAATGATATTTCTCACTATAATGATATTTTGATCAGTTTTTGCAATGCCGAAAATTTTTGTAATTTTATAGTTTCACTGGAAGCAAAAAACTCTTGACTTCGTCCGGCACGCATGCAAAATTTATCTTGGGATGATTTCCGTATTCGGGCGTACTTTGATATATGCATGCAGCTTCATCATCGCTTACATCAATTTAACCGTAGAAGTTAGGTTCTGTGTGAGGCTTAGTTTGTATGAACAGATAATACATACGCGCCAATACGAAACTTTGACCAATTTAGTACAGGAAAATGCTCTTCAGCTGGCCTGGCCTCTTACAAGTTTTAAAATCAACATGTTAAAAGCAGAAACTATGAATAAGGCTAATTCTTGGAAATTTTCCGATTTTGGTTTGGGAAGGAGAAGTTCTTGAAAATCCTGCTATCGCTATAAAATCGAGAGTTCACTTCATGTTGGATTACTACAGTTTAATAAGTTTTCTATACCAGCAGAATACGAACTCATAAAATTATTCGCCTAAATCGCGCTTCCGCCATGTGTCTTAACGTCATGTATTCCTTTCGTGAAAATGTGGCCACGCGTAGAAAACTAATTTCTCATTCAACAAGGATCACTGTTGTGTGCCTAAATGCAGGAATATAATAATCGAACAAAAAATATTCCATTTTTAACTTTCCATCAATTTCCGAAAGCCAATACATTGAAAAGACTATGAATAATTAAAATTAAGCGAGATGTAGGCAAAAGTTTTAAGGTAAGTTGCAGAATTATAGTAGATATTTGTTGCGCTTTGCTACATGCACACCTGATTTACATACTGTTTACTCTGGCTACATAATGTTTGGATTCATAATAACGGGTCTAAAGTTTATTTATGCCAAGTACTATGCCTGTATCACAAAATAAATGATTCGGCCTAAAAATTGTCGTTAGCCGGTCTGCTAACAATCTCAGAAACGCGAGCTATATTAATTCAATGTCTAAAATTGAAAATTGAAAAATGAATCGTTAGCAAAACGCCCCGTGCCACTCAATATGGACGTCGACAAGATCATGGTGAGGCAGGAAATGGACCGTAAATGACCGAATCAGTATAAACCAAAACAATATTTTAAAAAAACATATACTGATTGATCGTAATATATTGTGCTGTGAACTGCGTATACCAATTATACTCACCTTTTGCTAAGGATTCATTTTTCAATGACAACATCTTCCAGACTCTGCATGACTACGATCACGATACAAATTAAAATTTGCTTTTAAAATTGTCATGTTGCGCCGTTTTTGTAAAGGTTTCCTTGTCTATTTTGTACAAAAAATGTGTTTTGATAGCGCGTTAGAAGTAGTATAAGGAACTATATACATATTTTTATTCATATTATATCAGTATTCTCTTTCAAATTCAATATCATTCGCGGTTCGGGAATGAATAGTCTAATTTGTGGAATTCCCGTCACTGTCATTTCTATGAATATAATTATAACGTTTACTTTAGATATATAGGCCGAAATAAAATGTTTTTATAATTATAATTAATAAAAAATCCAATACAAAAAGATGTAATATCCAAAATGTGTAAATGTGGAAATCTAAGAGATGTATGCTGAAAAGCATGCAGACTCGATGCTTTTAATTTTCATGCCGAAGATTTGATCTACCTGACCAGCTAGAGCAAAGTATTTAAAAAACGTAAAATTGTTCTGTGATTATAGAAATAAACCGGAATTTTGATTATCTTTAATAAAACAGAAAACCTTTTGCTCTTTTTACGACATTATTTGTACTGAATCAGTAGTGAATGGTGAAATTCGCACTTCGAGGATAAAGTTAGGTTGTCTCAGCCCTGCGACTAAACATCGCGACAAACTTAACTTTATAGTCTCGACCAAACGTTTCATATTAAAAAAATTGCATCGCATTGAATTTTACCAGCTAATAAAGTATTCTTCTTTGTCAGTACAAAACTTTTAAGAGGAGAACAAAAAAAAAAAGCGGAAAAACTACTCAGCCTGCGCGGTCTGCACAGTCTGCAGTCTGCGTTTTGGGGTGACCCTATCCTGCGTAGCAAGCGTTTAGAAAAAATTGGACGCGCGTGGATTGGGGGTGAACAAAAAACGGAGTATGGGAGGTGGGGGGAGGGAGGGAAGGAAACGCTTGCCCGCAAACCCTCATATTTTGAAAAACTCCCTCGTATATCTTCCACGCTTCAGTTAACACGACACTTCAACAGATGTCAAAAGAAGCCAATAGAAAATCGGCGGAAACAAAGTTTAACTTCCGTGCAAAACACGGAAGATCTAGGTACGTAATGGGATAGATGCGATGCAATGAGATCCAGCTGTGACGGTTAGCATATGGACGATTAGCGTTCGTCTCCATCTCAATTAAAAAAATTTCCGCGAGTTGTAGTATTTAAAAAAAAAGAGTGATATTTTGTCTGAATGGCGTGATATTTTGTCTGAATGGCGTGGTTGCGTGAGATTGGGTCGAAAAGCGTGTGTCTCACGCCAAAAGCGTGAGACTTGGTATCTATGACACAAAAGTTTCAATATTTCATACGCACTTCAAATCTTGCCACCCACCGGGAATCAAAAAAGGCTTTGTTAAAGGCGAAGCAATCCGACTACTGCGTACTAACTCAAATGCAAACAAATTCCGAACCCAAATCAATAACTTTAAAAAACGCGTCTTAGAAAGAGGTTACAAAGAAACTCAAATCGAGGAAACGCTAGCAGAAGTCAAATTTCAGTGAAGGCAGAAGTGCGTCACTAAAAAATAAACCAAAAAAAACCCGACAAATTATAAGTACTGCCTTTCGTAACAGAATACAAATATAAATAAAATACTGTCTAAGAACTGGTTTTTAATCGAAAATCAACCACACTTAAACAAGATCTTCCCGCAAAAACCAATTATATCGTACAAACGCTCAAACTCTCTGAAAGACATTTTAGTTAAAGCGAAACTTTAAAGGGCACTCCGTTAAGGAAACCCGAATCTGTAATCAAACAAGAGAGTTAAACAAATACTAACGATGTAAGTGAAACTGTGCAGGCCTGTCACCCCGCCATAACATCGAAATAACTTTTATGCGAATGCGCTGACCGCAAAACACCGTGGGCTATGACAGTTTTCGGCCAGACATTTTTTTTTTAATTTTCTATTTTAAAATTCGATCTAGATTCTCTTTTCAATTTGATTCAATTTTTTTTAAAAGGAATTTTGTTTCAATTTTATTTATATGTATTCAATTCAATTCAAATTATTGCTTTGTTAGAATTTTTTAGATTTATTTTAAAAATTTTTTGTAATCGATTTGTATTTTTTTATGAATTTTCCAACAATCTTATAAAACACTATTTTTAAAAAAAAAAACAAGACAAACATGAGCAAAATAGTATAAAAATCCTTATGACAGTTCTAGGCCACCATAGAGGACATTACACGGTGGTGCAAACATATGAAGTTTATCTTTGAATGGTAGAAAATATTTCTCAAGTGAGCAGAGAGAATGAGTAAAAGTAATTTTTTCCATGAGAAGATGATCTTCATATGTTCAAGCTGACTTATAATTTTCTTTTTTTTATATATATAGATATGAGTGTTTCGATAGTTGAAAAAACTAAACGAAAAAGACGGAAAAACAAAGGAATGACAGCGATATCTTCAACTAGTGAGGAGATGGAAAATATGGCACTCGTATACCGGATGTAGTTTCACATGAAATCTACGAGTGTCATGTTTTTCATTAAAATACTCAAATCTGTGTAAAAATATTTCTTGTTTTTCTATAGTTTTTTAAGGTCAAAAATTCAAGTAAATTCAGTAAAGTTATTAATAATATAATACATAATCACTTTCATTTATGCTTTAATAACATTCAGAAATAGCTTCAAAGAAAGGGGTGCATTTACTTGTTCAAAGTGTTCCAATAATGGCAATTTCTTGTATGCTGTTGGAGAGATTCATGAAACATGTGTTATATTTAGGGGGTTCATGGTTGCTTGTTAACTTGGAAGTGAGAATTAATATTTTTTAACATGTGTTTTATTTAGGGGGTTCATGGTAATGCTTGTTAACAATGGAAGTGAGATTTAATGTTTTTTGGACCCTAGCCATTGGAAAATTTCCAGCCCTCCCCCACCTGTTATTCATGATCTGCCCATATTATATAAGTTATTACTATTTATGGTGAGGACAATTATATAGTGTAGGTATAGTACATAATTTGTTTAATAATGTGATTGGTGAAAAAACACTAACCAAGTAAATGTGGAATTTTGTATTAAAGATTTAATTTTTGGTTTCATCATTGTGTTCAGTTGTGATGGCAAGTCTTGGAAGTGCTACATTGGTAAGTATTTGTAGGTTAAAATAATCAAGATTTAGTGTAAGTTTTAGTAATAGTATTATGTAAAATGACATATATCAACATTAGCTAGCTCACATACTGTACAGTCTAATTGGTGCTGAGAAATACTCATTAGGTGCATGTATACATATGCATAGATTATATAATTAAATAGCAAAATAGTTAAATTCAGTGCATTAATGGCTACCAGTGCCATTTTGTAGCTGAAGAAAACCATCTCATCATCGCATCAACAGTTACTTTATAAATTACGTTTCGACTGCTGACTGCTAGTCTTCTTCAGGCGATGGGGTACTTTACTTTATCCTGGGGTACCGTACTTTATCGTTACTTTATCCTTCTGAATGTACAAGTTTGTTTTTCTTAATGTATTGGAGAAGTGGTACTTCAACTGACTTCCCTATAGGTTAATTAATCACCAAGTCATTAAATGTGCTTTTTATTAAGCAAACCGCCAAATAAACACTAATCATCGTGTTTTTGCGTTGAATCCTTTTTTTACCTAATGAATACTGAAAGTCCTAAGGGCAATAAAATCAGTTGACAATCTCAATTAAAAAAACGTTGTATCTGTTGTTATGTTTGAATGGTTATTTAACATCAAACCGATTTATATACTTATCTAACTTTTACCAAGCTTGATTATTACAACAGTTCAACAAAGAAACCACAGCTGCACACCAACATGGTCATTCTAGTTTGTCATCAGATTTTTCTAGATATATAAACACAATTATCATTTTTAGGACTGTTTTCGCAATGGAAGTGTCATTCAGCTTAAGTCGAAAGTTAACAACAAAACACTTGCAGTGCGTGGCGGAGGGACTGTTTTTGCAAATGGTGCAGTTGGGTATTATGGTAGGTGAACTAGTTTGTCTGCGTTTAATTCCATTCTGTCATTTCAAATGCATGTGCACTGTTGTTTTGTGTTAAATTTGTGCTATCCATTACTGTGTGTGTCTGTCCATCCATTTATGTTTCAATTTAACAATCTGTGTTTGTCTCCACAAGTCAATGATTATTGCATCTATACTTCTATCCATCCCTGTTGTATGCCTATCTTTGTCCAACATTGAATCCGTCTGTCTTTTCATTAATATACCCTTCTGTAGATGTAAGTTTTTCCATCCCTCTATCAGTGGTCCACTGTGTCCATCTGCCTAACCATGGAACCATGGTTTCTATTACCTACTTTCAGAATCATAAGCATTGCGGATTTTCCAATTCTTTGGTAGGCCTAAGGTCTTAAAAAGCCAAAGGAATTTTTAGACAGTGACAAACAATGTTAAATGAACACAGCAAATGATTCTAACACTTAAGACTTTAAAAAAGCCAAGAAAGCAGTACTGTAATTTTGGAAACCGTCATGTTGTAGAACCCATGGCGCGTCAAAACAATGGGAATTACACATTGTGCATGATTGTGAAAGAGGCATAGTGGTCATGAGTCGTGCCTCCCACCTCTACGACCCGGGATTGATTCCTGGGCTCGGCATGTGAGCTGAGATTTGTCGATCTCAATCTGGCTTCGAGGGTTTTTCTACGAGTGCGATTAAACATTATCCTCTGGCTTGGCAGATTGGGTAACTACTTCCTTCGCAATTGACGTTAAATAAAGTATTTATTTTATTACTCGGGCTACCTGTGGTAAGCTGAGTCTAGGTTTGGGTTTCCAATCTATCTATCTATCCATGAATCTATCGACGACGTCGAAAACGTGTAAGCCGCTTAATCCAATATAAGAGCTGATAATTTATCAAGTTAAGGCGTTCCAATTTTTGAACTAGAAGCTGTTAAAAATTTCAACTTTGATTTGATTTTAGAACTTAAATGTTTGCTTGTAATCTAAGCAGTGCACTGCATCATTTTTGGTCATTTTCATTTACGTCGCAGTCAAAACAGTAGACTGAACGAACATCATAGCGACAAAACGAAGAAAAAAACTTCGATCACAGGTTCTTACACCGAGGTAAACCCATGTCATAAATGAAAATCTGTAACGTTTTTAAATTAAGCTTTACAGTTTGTACTTAAAGCTATTAATTAATGAAACTGAATGTCCAGGAAGTAACAGCGTTGTGTTTATTAAATTATCATTTTAAACTTTGTTACTTTAGTCGGCCGATTGGTACCCAGGTCACGTG